>PVKE010015049.1:0-34037 GCA_004027555.1 Craseonycteris thonglongyai
TCTTCAGTGCATATTTATTTCTATTTTACTTTTGACAGATAGAGAGAGAGACAGAGACAGAGACAGCTAGAGAACCGAACTGTGGGAACTCCCCAGTTCAGCATGTGGGTCCTGCCTGGGCCGGAGCCGGGATTCGATCCTCGGTCCTCGTGGCCTCAAAGCGAGCGCTCAACCCGCTGAGCCGTCCTGGCTTTTCCCCTAAATAATTATTTGAAAGCTAAATTTTCTGACAAAGTATCATATTGATTGCCACCAGACAAACTAACATCTTTTACCCTAAAATAACACAAAGAGACAGAATATTATTGACCAACCACATTAAGGATTAAGCATTAGGGACAAAAAGATTTCATGCTGTAAACCAAGCTTGTCTAATCTGTAGCCCATAGTCCACATGTGGCCCAGAATGGCTTTGAATATGGCCCAATACAAATTCATAAACTTTCTTAAAATATGAATTTTTTTTGCAATTTTATTTTTAGCTTATCAGCTATTGTTAGTGTTAGTTACTTTATGTGTGGTCCAAGATAATTCTTCTTCTAGTGTGGCCCAGGGAAGCCAAAAGGCTGAACGCCCCTGCTATAAACCAATTTAAAGCACTGAGTTAAGAAGTCACAGAATTTAAATATTCGAATTCTACTTCTTTCCTTAATACCTAATGATCAAGATCAACTTCATACACTGCTTTCTTTTTATATGAGGGTGCAATGATAAATTTTGCCTCCACTGTAATATTTTTTTTTGTTACATGAGACATCTTAATATATCAGGGGTCCTCAAACTTTTTAAACAGGGGGCCAGTTCACTGTCCCTCAGACTGAAGGAGGGCCAGACTGCGGGCCCAGGACGAGTTGGCTGCTAGGCAAGACAGGCAGCAGTGGCAAAAACACCCAGCAGGCTGGATAAATGTCCTCGGTGGGCCGCATGTGGCCTGCAGGCTGTAGTTTGAGGACCCCTGAATAACTAGTTCTGTGTAGTCACATGGTATCTCCCCTCCATCATTCCTGACCTTGCACACACAGATGCTTACATTTTCCATCCATTGCACATTGAAATAAAAGCGTGTTCAGATGTTCAGTTCAAAGAATGTGTGGTTAATTGAATTCTTAACAGCAGAAACAGTTCCTCCAATTAAAATTCACAGATGGGGATGCTAGGATAGCTCAACAGGTTGAGTGCTTGCCTTACAACTGCAAGGACCAGGGATCAAATCCTAACCTCAGCCTGTGCAAACCCCATATGCTGAACTGCAGTGCAACTGGTAACTGCTGGGATGGCGGTAAAGGTTCTCACCTCCCATGCAGGAGGCGCCAAGTTCAGTTCCCACCCTGCATGGTCCCACATCCACCTGTGGAGTGAAACTATGTCACAACTAATGATGTACAACTATGGCGACTGTTCTGGGCCCTACCCTCTTTTTCTCTCTTCTCTCCCTCTATCACACACCCTCTCTCAAACAATAAAAAAGAAATCTAAAAAGAAAAAAAAAGAAATTCACAGATGAATGCAAGCCATTTATGGTGATCAGTGTGTTGATGTGAGTACAGTAAGACCCTGGAAAAAGTGGTTCAAAGATGGAGAAGTAGGGCAAGTAGATTTGAGTAACAAATCACGAAGTGGAAGGCCTATGACTGCAAGTGATTGGCTTCAAGAATGCATTGAAGGACTGATAAACAGAAATCATCTCATCAAACAAAAAAGAAATGGTTGATAAATAAGGAATTTCTAAGAACAGTGCAATACATTATTAGTGTTCTTGGATTCTGCAAAGTTTGTAACAGATGGGTACTGTGCATGCTGTCTGATAAAATGAAAGCTGAAAGAGTTTGCATTTCTCAGGAACTCCTGGAATGTTTTGAAAGAGAAGGTGAGGCCTTCTTAAAGATCTTAACAGGTGATGAAACTTGGGTCCATCCTTATGACCCCAAGAACAAAAGGCAATCCATGGAATACAGCCATAAGGGATCACCTCAGCCAAAAAAATAAAAAATTAGGCCTTGGCTGGGAAGGTCATGTTGACTATTTTTTGATCTAAACACTCTTCCATTTGATGTGCACTGGGTGAAAAATGTAAGCATCTGTGTGTGCAGGGTCAAGAATGATGAAGGGAGATACCATGTGACTACAAAGAATCGATTATATTCAAACATGTCTAATGTAACAAAAAATATTATAGTGGAGGCATAATTTATCAGCCCACTCTTGTATAACCGCACCAATTTCTCTTTCTTGACCATACCACTCAGAAACAAGGGCTTTAATAATTGTTGTATGAAGAATGGTCAGGGGAAGCTGGGATGGTTCAGTGGGTTAAGTGCTCGCTTTATAGCTCCAGGGCCCGATGATCAAATCCTGGCCCCGGCCCATGAAGACCCATATGTTGAACTGGGGTGTGCTCCCAATTCAGTTCTTGCTGGGGCCTATGCAGGAGGCTCCTGGTCCAGTTCCTGCCCTGCGCAGCCCTATGCCCACCTGTGGAGTGAAACTATATGGAAAACTAATGCTGTCAACTATGGAGACTGCTCTGGGCCCTCCCCTTTCTCTGTCTCTCTCTGTCTATGTTTCTCTCTGCCAAAACAACATACACAAACAAACAAACAAATAAATCTTTAAAAAAAGAAAAAGAATGAATGGTCATTAGGTAAAGTTAAAATAAAGAGTCTTGGAGAACAAAACAAATTTTATATCTTTCTCTCTTGAATCTCAGTTTCTTCATCCGAAAAGTGAGAGTAACAGTACTTTCCTTCATGGGTTATTAAAAGTACTAAATAAATTAAGACACATTAAGTTTCTAGAAAGGGTGCCTGGCTCACAGTCAGTCCTCAATATTAAACTATTATAATGAATAGATATTAATTTTTATAGATTCAGCGATCTTTCCCTCTACCAAATAATTTATGTGTTACAGATTGGCTAGAGGAAATTTTCTGAGAGTGAGGCAAACACTCTTGACTAGGAGAAGTCCCTAAAATGAGACGACATCCCCTGAAGAACAAATAATCACAAATTTTAATGAAGCAAACTGAGGTGGGAATGCAAATGCTTTACCAGTGTCAGAGTAGTAAATTTAATTAAAAAGAAAATGTTATATTGGCATGACTGATTTGTTTTCAATCTCCATATAATGTCACATGCACAGGTTAAATTTATTATGTATCTTAAAATGAAAGTTCTATGATGGAAATATTGAACATAGTTACTATATGACCTAGTAAATCCAACCTAGGCATAAACTCAAGAGAAATTAAAACGCATATCTATGCCAAAACTTGTACATGAATGTCTATAGCAACTTTATTAGTAATAGCCAAAAAGTAGAAATAATCCAAGTATTCACCAAATGGTGAATGTATAAGCAAAATGTGGTAGCCATACAATGGACTATCATTCAGCCATAAAATAGAATGAGGTATTGACACATGTTACAACATGGATGAACCTTGAAATCATTATGCCGAGTATAAGAAGCCAGACACAAAAAAATCATGTATTGTATGATCTCATGTATATGAAATGTCCAAAATAAGCAAATTTATAGAGACAGAAAAGTAGATTAGTGGTTGCCAGGCCTGGGAGAAGTAGGGAATAGTGAATGCTAATAGATATGGGATTTCTCTTTGGGGTGATGAAAATGTACTGGAATTAGTAATAATTGTTGCACAACTTTAAATATACTAAAAAAAATCACTGACTTGCATACTTTAAAAAGGTGAGTTATATATATCTCAATAAAGTTATTTAAAAAAACCTCTGAGAGAAGAAAAAAAAGTACTCCTGTGGATTAGTTTCTCTGTACCTTTCTAAATATTATTTTTGAGTGCTGCTGATGATACCTTTTCTGTTTTGATTTGGGGGAAGTAGATGAAGTATGGCTGCTTCTGGCTTGTTCTCTGACATCGCTGCCACTCATAGAATCCATCTGCTAAAACAACACAGCGTCTTCCCTTTCTCAGAGGCACCTGAGAGAAAATGTGAGCAAGATATGGTCTTAGTGATATAATCATGCTTTGAGGACTTGAGTTAAATCTTGGGTCTACCAATGTGTAACCTTAGAGCAGTCATTTAATTCTCTGTATCTCACTTTTCCTATATATAGTCACCACTCACATAAACGTTGAAAAGATTAAATAATGTAAATAATGGCAATAGTTCTGTGACAAATAGGCGCTTGTGGTAACTAGTTTCCAAAGTTGGCTCCCCAGTGAGCCATGCAGCCCAGTACTACACCCCATGTAGGCCCCTCTACAATGATTTTGAGCTGGGCCAAAAGAATGCTGCAGAGTTATGCTGTGTGACTTCCAAGGATAGGTCACAAAGCCTTGAAGCTCCTGCTATCTTGGATCATGAGCCTGGGTAAGCCAGATGCCACAGAAAAGAAGACTGACTACCCTGACAACCCCCAGCTAGGCATGTAGAAAGGCTTCCAGTTATTCTACCCATCCCAGCTAAGGTGTCAGACATGTCAGTGAAGAAACCATCTTAGACATCCAGCCCAGCTGTCATCTGATTATAAATACACAAGAACCTCCAAGTGAGAACTGTGTAGTTGAACCCAGTCAACCCAAAGAATATAGGAAGTAATATAGATTTGTTTTAAACCACTAAGTTTTGGCATGATTTGTTACACAGTAGAAAAACAGCACTCAAAATTAACAACTGGGAACATACTTTGGGACCTTAAGAAAGGTTCCAAAGAGAAGTTTATTTCATTTCTCAGGTATATAAGGCACTATTAGCTCTGTTAGAGAAAAAGAACAGAATATGTGCCTTTTTCCTAGATAAGCTACTTACCTTGAAGGACTGCTTCTCCATTATGGTGTCACTGCGACAGTTGGTGGTGTTGAACTGCAGCTTGGAAGGATCACCTTCTTTGAACCAAGATGGGACCAGGCCCCATCGCATGCAAGCAATGATACGCTCAGATGAGTCTGCACCCTGCCATGGAAAAGGTTAAGATCCAGTGAAGAGATAATAAGGAAATTTAGAAAACCAAATTTAGCACATGCATTATATTATTATTAGTATCGAAATACAAAGAATAGAGATTATTGAAAGAAAAAGATTCTATTTGAAAACAATTTCAATAATTTATGATGTAACTTGTACTCTTTAGCAATCATATTTATTAGAATGTAAGACATTCTGCTTGGGTAGGGTAAGGAATACAAAAGTTTCATTCTTGTAAACTTTTTTTTTTTTTTAAGATTTATTTTTATTGTTTTTGACAGAGAGAGAGAGATACAGAGACAGAGAGAAGGAGGAGGGCCCAGAACAGTCTCCATAGTTGCACATTATTCGTTTTTCCACATAGTTTCACTCCACAGGTGGGAGTGGGGCTGCACAGGGCAGGAACTGGGCAGGGGTCTTCACCATGGTAAGAACTGAACTGGGGGCACTCCCCAGTTCACCATATGGGTCCACACAGGCCAGGGCCGGGATTTGATCCTCGGTCCCAGGGGCTGCAAAGTGAGCGCTTAACCCACTGAGCCATCCTGGCTTCCCCTAAACTTTTTTTAAAAGATTTATTTTTTTTGTTTTTGACAGAGAGATAGACAGAGAGAGAGAGAGAGAATGGGGAGGGACCAGAGCAGTCTCCATAATTGACAGAATTAGTTTTCCATATAGTTTCACTCCACAGGTGAGTGTGGGGCTGCACAGGGCAGGAACTGGGCAGTGAGCCTCCTGCGTAGGTCCCGGCAAGAACTGAAATGGGGGCACACCCAGTTCAGCATATGGGTCCACATGGGCCAGAGCCGGGATTTGATCCTTGGGCTCCAGGGCTGCAAAGAGAGTGCTTAACCCACTGAGCCATCCCAGCTTCCCCATTTCTGTAAACTTTTAATTCGTGCCTACTGTGGGAGAGAGATGTAGTGCTACGCCCTGCATTTCATGTGGTCTCAAGCCCTCAAGAAGCACATGTTACAGACAATCATAATACAGTAAGACACATGCTGTGATAAAGCATTACACACGGTGCTATGGGGGCATGTGGAGGAATGCTTAGCCTCAAAGGATTTGTACTATAACATGTGAGCCCAAACAAACATAAAAATATTAAGTAATCACATAAAATATTATAAAATAAGGGCCATGTAAGTGGTAAATACAATGAGTTTCAAAGCAGTTCTGTGGAGAGTGGTTTGTGAGAAATGGAATGGAGAAGTATCAGATCTTAGAAGAGGCAGAAAGGGGTAGGGTAGACTGATTCTTGAACTGGATCCCACAAACTGTACAGAATTCAGACAGAGAAGAGATAGGAAGAAATATCAGATATGAAATTAGATGAGCAAAGAGGTCACATCAAGAATGTGTATGAAGTGGTTTTGTGCACAAAAAGGAGCATGAGGAAGCTATTTTCAGGAGGGCTTGCTCATAAGGTTGGATGGCTTTTGGTTACCATCTGGGAACTTGGATTTTGAGTATTCTCATCTTTCCTTTACTGATAAGGATGATTTATTGTGACTAGTTTGTGCAAAAAAGTGGGATTTATGTTGAACACTTGCTTTCCCTCTGGAGCCTGGAATTTTGGTACTTGTTAAGCAGAGACTGCTTATGTGACCAGCCCCCAATAAAAACCTTGGTCCTGGAGTTTCTAATGGGCTTCCCTGAGCAGAAACCCTGCATACATTTTTCATCGCTGGAGAAGGAACATGCTTAATATGTCTCCTAACAAGAAGGAGAGACTAAAGAAGCCTATGCATGGATTATTCTAAATTTCTACTTTTATCTTTTCCCCTTACTTATTCCATTGTGTATCCTTCCACTGTAACAAACCTTAGCCACTATATGACTTACATGTGGAGTCCTTGTAACAAATCTCCAAATGTGAGGGTAGTCTTGGGGTCCCAAAACACGTGGTTATTAAATTATTTTTGGGTAATTAGCCCTTGATAATTTGATGAAATCTACAAATTGAAATGTACATACACACTATTTTGCATGGCATAGTACATTATGGGTTGAAATTAAACCAGTAGTAGAAGAGTTCATTTTGGGTGCTACTACAATGGTTCAGGGGTCTGGTGATAAGGATACAGTAAGGTCCGGTGACAACAGAATAAAAGACATCCGAAAGATAGACGGAAAAAAAAAGAAATTGCCATATAAATTGAAAACAGGAATGATTAAGTTTTCAGGCTAGAAGAATGAAATACTGATAGTACTATTAAACAAAAGAGAAAAAAATCTGAAAAGGGGTTTGATTTGGGGAAAGATCATGTATTAAATTTCGGATATTAGTGGCAAGTCTATGGCAATTCAAAAGAAATGACTATAAAATCTCTGCCATTCCTCCCATTGAGAGCTAGAGGTGTATGTTCCCTTCCCTTGAAACTTGATAGGTTGTGACTTGCAGAATGTGGCACAAGTGCACTATGATTTTTAAGGCTAAATCAGAAAAGGTTTTTCAGCTTCCTCCTTTGCTGAGACCTTGCTCTTGGAGCTGAGCTGTCAGGTAAGAAATCCAACTACCCTTAGACCGCCTTGCTGTGAAAATGCCCAGGCAGCATGGGGAGGCTATTGTGGTCAATAGCCCAGGTTAAGAGTCAACATCAGGGGAAGCCGGGATGGCTCAGTGGGTTAAGCGCTCACTTTGCAGCCCTGGGGACCGAGGATCGAATCCCGGCCCCGGCACGTGTGGACCCATATGCTGAACTGGGGAGTGCCCCCAGTTCAGTTCTCACCGGGGTGAAGACCCCAGCCCAATTCCTGCCCTGTGCAGCCCCACTCCCACCTATGGAATGAAACTATGTGGAAAAACCAATGATGTGCAACTATGGAGACTTTTCTGGGTCCTCCCCCTTCTCTGTCTCTGTATCTCTCTCTCCCTCTCTCTCTCTGTCAAAAACAACAACAGGGGAAGCCGGGATGGCTCAGTGGGTTGAGCGCTCACTTTGCAGTGCCGGGGACCGAGGATCAAATCCGGGCCCCGGCCCGTGTGGAACCATATGCTGAACTGGGAGCTCCCCTAGTTCAGTTCTCCCTCTGTCTCTGTCTCTGTCTCTCTCTCTCTGTCAAAAATAAAAAATATAAATAAATAAATAAATAAATAAATAAATAAATAAAAATATTAAAAAAAACCACAAAAAACAAAAAAACCCAACAACAACAACAACAAAAAAGAGTCAACATCAACTGCAAAATAAGTGACTGAAGATGACTCTAGATCAGATGTTAGCAAACTTTTCTATAAAAGGCCAGATACTACATACTTTGCAGGCCACATTCTCTGTTGCAACTATAACTGTTAGAGGGACAAAGTGTGCATAGACAGACGACAAATGGATACTGTTGTATTCCATAAAACTTCACTTATAGAAATGGTCAGAGGGCCCTAGTTTTCTGACTCCTGATGATGCTAGCCCCAGATGTCAAGTCTATTCAACTGAGGCTCCAGACTTCAGGGAAAAGACAAGCCATATCTACAATACCTTGTCTTAATTCTTCCTCACTGGTGGAACATAAGACAGATTGTTTTAAGTCATCAGAATAAAATCTAAGTAGAGCTGTTTAGTATGTCCAAAAAGCACATGGGATTAAAGCTTAGGAGAAAGGCAGCATGGTAGAGGAAATGGGTCACCAAACTTTTCCTGTAATGGGCCAGATAATAAATACCAGTATTTTTGGCTTTGTGAGTCCATATAGTCTCTGCTGCAGTGACTCAAGCAACTGAACCCTGCCACCATTGGTAGTGTAAAAGTAGCCAAAGAATAAATGAACATGGCTGTGTTAAAAAAAATTTAATTTACAAAATAGGCAGTGGACCAGATTTGGTATGAGGACCATAGTTTGCTAACCTATGACATGAAAGAAAGAATAAGGCCTTTGTAAAAAGACCCTAGTTCAAAAATCCCTTCTCTGCTACTTATGATGTCTGACTAGACTCAACTTCCTGGTCCCTCAACTTCCTTTTCTGTCAACATACAGTGAACAATATCTACCTTGCAAAATCATTAAAATGTATGGCAAGGAATAGGCACACAAATTGTAGCTTAATTTTTAAAAAATTACAATTAAAAAGAAACAGCAAAATTTTCTATATAAAGGTGATTGTTAAAGCCATAAGCATAAAGTTTTTTAGGGAGTAAATCAAGCACAGGATTTACTGTGGGGGGGTCAAAAAGACAATAGGAGAAACCAGGGGAAAGTAGAGTCTAAGAAAAAGTACCTAGAGAGAAAAAAGTAGAAATCAAGAAAGAATGGAATTCCAAGGATAAAGGGTGTCCCAAAATTCATGCAAGAAGTAATTTTGATAGAAAACACAGGTTTATAATTAAAAATTGTAAATATTCATTGCTCAACAATGAAAACGCGTTGTTCTTTCATGTAGCGCTCCATTTTTAATAACCCTGAACTGTCAGCTATCATGCTGTCTTTTTTATTCATTGGCAACACTTTACCGTATAAATGACGCAAAATTCAAATCTTGCGTGAATTTTGGGACACCCTTTAGAATTATTATTAGTAGTGCTTCAGAAGGGCTTCCCTTTTTGTTTAAAGCTAATCCCTCCATGGCACTCCTTTTTTTTTTTTTTTAAAGATTTATTTATTGTTTTTAACAGAGAGAGACAGAGGCACAGAGTCAGAGACAGAGAGAAGTGGGAGGGCCCAGAACAGTCTCCATAGTTGCACATCATTGGTTTTTCCACATAGTTTCATTCCACAGGTGGGCAGGGCTGCACAGGCCAGGAACTGGGCCGGGGTCTCGCCCCGGTGAGAACCGAACTGGGGGCACTCCCCAGTTCAGCATATGGGTCCACACGGGCCGGGGCCAGGATTCGATCCCTGGCTCCCAGGGCTGCAAAGTGAGCACCTAACCCACTGAGCCATCCCAGCTTCCCCCCCTTTTTTTTTTTTTTTAAAGATTATTTTTTATTGTTTTTGACTGAGAGAGATAGAGACAGAAAGACAGAGAGAAGGGGGAGGGTCCACAGCAGCCTCCATAGTTCATCAGTTTTCAACATGGTTTTGTTCCACACAGGTGGGCGGGGGCCTCGCAGGGTAGGAACTGGGCTGAGGGCCTCCAGCATGGGAGGCACGCCCCTCGAGCCAGGGGCAGAGGGGGCCGAACGGGGTGGGGGAGTGGGGGGGTTGGGGAGGGTGGAGGTGGAGGCAAGAACCAAAAGAACCGAACTGGGGCCTTCTGCATGCAAAGTACACTGCAGTTCAGCATATGAGTCTGCATGGGCCAGATTCGATCCTTGGTCCCCAGGGCCGCAAAGCAAGTGCTTAACCTGCTAAGCCATTCTGGCTTCCCCCACGGTGCTCTTGATAAGATCCTGTCCTGTTTCTTTCAAAAGCTTGCCTGTATTAGTTAATCTCCTTTACACACACACACACACACACACTCCATTCTTACTATTCATGGCACTTAGGTTCTACAAAGTTGCTGTGAACATTGAACTTCTGCTCTTAGGGGACATACAGGGTTAGTTTCCAATGAGCCTATGGTGGCAACATTTTCATCAACTGATTAACATCATCTTGTTTAATGAGTATTTGTTTAAAGACTTTATTTCATATATATTGTTGATTCATTAATATGGAATTCATGATCAATAGCTCATGCCTGGAATGATGCTTATCTAACCCATGCATCTCTGTAAGGCATATTACTGCTTTCTTATATTTAGGAATACTAACTGGCACTTTAGCACTATGCTTGGGAATAATTTTAAACAGCGAAACCACCAACAAAAAAAGCACAAAGTGCAAAAAACATAGCATTACATAGACTGCAAAACAGATACTTGTTTATAGTATAAGAGCTGAAAGAAGGTAGAGCTTAATTTCTTTTTTTTAAGAGCTTTGTTTTTTTTCAATTTGAGAGGGAGATGTGTACATTAGGTGATTCAAATTTTCACCACTCTGTATGTATTGTCAATGAATGACTGACTGTGAAAGCAACATGGGTATTATTTTGGGAGTTAAAAGTATATTTTAGCAAGTAGGCAAATTTTCAAACATGAAATCCATAAATGAGGATCAACTGTGTGTGTTTCCCCCTTAATGACAGAGGCAGCCTAGGTATATTGTATGCCAAGAGGAAAAAAAAAAATAAGACCAATTAATAAGTGAGCAGGATAATGAAAAAAACCTTGGAAGAAATGTTTGGGTAGAGGACATAAATCCAAGTGTTAATCTCATCAGGATAGGAGGAAGAAGTTTGAAACACAGAGCTTTTGTAAATTCTCTCTTCCAGAATCAAAGGTGCCCAAAACATAAATGAGAATAACGGAGATAACATTATATAATGGCCAACTAAATGATCTCTCATCATAAATTTGCAAGACAATGAGGGGTAGGAGGCCAGCGCATGCCCTACTGTCATCTAGTAGCACATATTTGGTGCTATCAACGTTTTCTGGTTTTGACTTGCTTGCTACTGTCATCTAGTGGAGAGAGGCCATGATACAGCTAATCATGCTACAATGCACCGACAGCTTCTCACAACAAAGAATTATTCCAGACAAAATGTCAATAGAGCTCAGGTTGAGAAAACCGACTCTTACAAATTCCAACGATCACCTTTAACCTTACCAATTCCAATGATCACTCTTACAAATTCCAATGTTCATTGGACAACTATAAATCAAACCCAAACATGAGGCTGCCCTCTACTGGGAATAAATAAAAAGTGGCTGCAAAACCAAAATACTGAAAATATTGTTCAATATTAGTCAGCTTTTTCTCTGCCTTTTTGAACTTGTGACCAGAACAGCTGGGTAGCAATGGGGTAAATGAAAGAGGAAGCAGTTTGCAAATCAGTGGTTTCAAATGCAAATGTTAAATCTATACATATGTGCTGGCAGTTGATGATATTATAGATTAATGAGCTGCTGAAGTGGTTCTAATTTTGCTTTACAATCTACAGGTTTGAGAAACATAAAACCTCAAGTACTTATCAAAATTAGAAAACCCTATATTTAGTTTATTGTTTTAAGAGAAGGTGAGAGAGAGAAGGGGGAGGGCCCAAAGCAGTCTCCATAGTTGCACATCATTAGTTTTGACAGTTTCATTCTACACAGGTGGATGTGGGGCCACGCGAGGCAGGAACTGAACTGGTGGCCTCCCGCATCGGAGGTAGCACCATCGGAGGTAACACCGTAGTTCAGCATGTGGGTTTTGCACAGGCAGGGGTCAGAACTCAACCCTGGGACCTGATGGTTGCATGGCAAGTGCTCAACCTGTTGAGCTATCCCTGCATCCCAGTAACCTTTTTCAGCTATTGTTAGAGTTAGTGTATTTTATGTGGCACAAGACAATTCTTCTTCCAATGTGGCCCAGGGAAGCCAAAAGGTTGGATACTGCTGTACTACATCAATCAGCAAATTCATACCACTCTTAGAAAATGAGGACTCTGCTTGCTAGGAGTTTCACCTTCCCCATCCCTAGTTTCAAGAAGCATCCACTGGGGTGGGAACAGTAGTCTGAACTTCAGTCCCAGCTCCATTCCCTCACTGATTAGGACAAGTCACAATCTTTCTAGACTTCTGTCTTTATATCTGTTAAACAAATTTTTCTTCCAGCTAACATTTAATTAGGCTGATACAAACTTAATTGCAGTTTTTGCATTGTTGAAATATGCTGTTTGATATCGGAATATATTTTTAAATAAATGTGGTTATGTTATACATCATTTTAATGCACATTTCTCACTTTTTGGTTTTTTTTTTTGCTAATGACTTATTACTTGGTATTTATTTTAGACTGTAGAAATGATGTTAGACAAAAAGCAATTTCAAGCGACTTTCTTATTTAATTAAAATGGGTCGTAAAGCAGCTGAGACAACTCTCAACATCAACAATGCACTGGCCCAGGAACTGCTAGTGAACCTTACAGTGCAGTGATGCTTCAAGAAGTTTTGCAAAGGAGACAAGAGCCTTGATGATGAGGAGTGAAGTGGCCAGCCATTGGCACTTGACAACGACCATTTGAGAGCAAGCATCGAAGCTGATTCTCTTACAACTACACTGAGATGTTGCCCAACAATTCAACGTTGACCATTTTATGGGTGTTCTTCATTTGAAGCAAATTGGAAATGTGAAAAAGCTTGATGTGGGTGCCTCATGAGCTGACTGAAAATAAAAATTCGTCATTTTGAAGTGTCATCTTCTTTTATTCTAGCAACAACAATGAACCATTCCTCGAATGGATTATCTCAAATTACCTGAATGGATTTTATATGACAACTGGCAATGACCAGCTCAGCGGCTGGACCGAGAAGCAGCTCCAAAGCACTTCCCAAAGCCACACTTGCACCAAAAAAAGGTCATGGTGACTGTTTGGTGGTCTGCTGCCAGTCTGATCCACTACAGCTTTCTGAATCCCAGCAAAACCATTCCACCTGAGAAGTATGCTCAGCAAATAGATGGGATGCACTGAAAATTGAAAGGCCTGCATCCAGCACTGGTCAATAGAAAGAGCCCTATTCTTCTCCACAACAATACTTGACCGCATGTTGCATAACCAACACTTCAAAAGTTGAACGGATTGGGCTATGAAATTTTGCCTCATCCACCATGTTCACCTGACCTCGCCAAATGATTACGCCTTCTTCAAGCATCTCGACAACTTTTTGCAGGGAAAATGTTTCTACAACCAGCAGGATGCAGAAAACGCTTTCCAAGAGTTAACTGAACCCCGAAGCACGGATTTTTATGCTACAGGAAAACACCAACTTATTTGTCATCAGCAAACATGTGTTAATTGCAATGGTTCCTACTTTGATTAATAATGATGTGTTTGAGCCTAGTTATAATGATTTAAAATTCATGGTCTGAAACCACAATTACTTTTGGACCAACCTAATATTCTAAAGCTGTGGTACAGAAAACCAAGGCTAAAAAAAAGAATGTCTCGTACATTTACTCCTTCTCTTTTCCCTTCAAATTATACCTTTTTCTGAAACATGTTTTATTGCTTCCATTCCCAGTCAAGGTTCCTCATGATATTCATTTTATTTTGATTATCCTCTCATTAAAAAAAGTTTTCTTGGGGTGCCAGGATAGATTAGCAGGTTGAGTGCTTACCTTGCAACCACAAGGTCTGTGGATTGAATCCCAGACCTGGCCCCTGCAAACCCATATGCTGAACTGCAGCACAACTGCCATCCTATTGGCAAAGGTTCTTGCCTCCCATGAGGGAGGTCTCTGGTTCAGTTTCCACCTAGCACAGCCCACATCCAACTATGTGGAATGAAACCATGTGACAACTAATGATGTACAGCTATGGAGACTGCTCTGGAACCTTCTTCCTTTCTCTTTCTTTCACCTTCTCTCAAACAATAAATCGTAAAAAACTAAAAGTTTTTTTAAAATTTTATTTCAATAGGGATGTATGCATCCATTAAAATGGCTCAGAATAAACTATTTTATGTAAATGGCATCATTCAATCAAAAAGATGAATGTCATTTGGTATGCTTATTTCAAAATAATGTGACTCCTGTTAATGTAGAAATGAGTCTTTTTTGACTACCATATTATTACAAGGTTTCTGAACAGTATATAGCAGGGGTATGATCAGCTTTATAGTCATTTAGGCATTATGGATCAAATAGAACAAAAATTCAGCATGGAAACAATCATGATTTTTTAAAATATCAAGGGCATTTAAAACTGAATTTAATAAAAGACATGGAGAAATTAGTAACTTCTGGAATAAAGCATTTTTATCACACTGCATGCTTGTAATAAAAATAAAGCAAAGAACCAAAACATGATTATAAATTATTGGTCACTCCAACACTATATCAGGTAAATACTATAAACATAATGAATCCATTTAAACCTCAGATAACCAAACCAAAATACATCTGTTTATAGCTTCAGCAAAAGACAAACATGAGAAGACAGAAAACACAAGCAGAGAAAATGCCGGGAAGGCTCAGTGAGTTGAGTGCTTACTTTGCAGCCTTGAGGTCTGAGGATTGAGTCCCAGTCCTGGCCCCAGCCCCTGTGGGCACATATGCTGAATTGTGGTGTGCTTCCCATGTAGGGGGACCCCAGTTTGGTCCCTGCTGGGGCAAGCTCCCATGTAGGAGGGCCCTGGTTAGGCCCCTGGCTCACAGGTGCATGCTTCCCATGTGGGAGGCTCCCGGCCTGGTTCCTGCCCTGTGTGGCTCTGTGCCCACCTGTGTGGAATGAAACTATATAGAAACACTAATGACGTACAACTATGGAGACTGCTCTGGGCCCTCCCCCTTCTTTCTGTCTCTCTCTGTTTAAAACAATTAAATTAATCTTAAAAAAAAGAAAAAGAAAAAAAGAAACAAAAGAAACCATAAGCAGAGATTCCAATTCAGCAGGACTGGTAAAGGGCATGGAATTTTTTTTTTTTTTTTAAAGATACTCAAATGACCCTGATGATCAGTATGGTTTGAAAGATGCTGTCTTAAAAAATGTATTCAAATACAAGCGTTAAATCTGACATGCATTGAGGGTAGTATGCCTTATATAGAGTACACACTTAAATTGAGCCTGAAGAATACTGAATTATCTTCCAAGATTAGAAGATTCCAATACAGTGCCTTTCACTGAGGCCCAGAGTAGTTCTCAGTTGGGGGTCAAATAAAGGGAGGTTTTTAATGCCATCTCAGAAGCTGAGCACACACCAAACCAAACACAGTTAACCCGTCAACAACACAGGTTTGAACTGTATTAGGTCCACCTATATGAGGATTTTTGTCAATAAATATTATGAACATTACTTTTCTTATGATTTTTCTTAATACCATTTTCTTTTCTCTAGTTTACTATATTGTAAGAATATAGTTTATAATACATAAAACATACAAAATGTGTGTTCACTTACTGTTTGTTATCAGTTTAAGGCTTTCGGTCAATAGTAGTCTATTAGTAAGGTTTTTGGAGACTCAGAAGTTACATGTAGAATTTTGGATTTTCGACTGCACAGGGATTGGTGCCCCCTAACCCTCCCCTGCCCCTCACCCCCTCAAGGATCAACCACAGAAGATGAACATCACAATGCCAGGCCAAAAGCTAATATGGGGCAGATAAAGTGCTTACCTTCTCAAAGTGTAGTCGAGACAGAAGCACTGGGCTGTTTGATTGAGGGCTCTTGTTGTAAGAGGGGCAATACTTGTCAGGATCTCTCCACTCTGGGAGCTGTTGTTGGCCCTGCCTATTTTGATAGGCACAAGCTCTTGTGAGAACATCTCTAGGTAAGTGACAGCATGTTCGCCCACACATTCTTCAATGCTGCCTGTGTCTCACAACCTTTAGATCACAAAACATGAGGTTTGCATTTCTCAAATATTAGATTTTATTTTTATTCACAGCATTTGTTCAAGAGTCCCACAGGATTCTACTCTCCAAGCATAGGGTGACCAGATGTCCCGCTTTTGGCGGGGCAGTCCCGATTTTTAACAATTTGTCCCGTGTCCAGCGGCATTTTAAAAAAAGTCCCGGTTTTTGGAAAGAGCGCATGACAAGATAGGGAACTGCGGGAGATAGACCAAATCAAGACTCCCCCCCACCCCCGTCAATGGTGTCCCTCTTTATCAATGTTAAAATCTGGTCACATTATCCAAGCACCAACTGTTGTTCTAGTCAGGGGTCTCCAAACTACGGCCCGCGGGCCAGATGCAGCCTGCGAGGCCCTCTCATCCGGCCGTGGAGACCTTTTTATCTGAATACAATAATATTAAATAAATAATTAAAAACACCTATGTTTTGATTCTTTTTTATTTGGACCTCGAGTGTGTAGTCGGCCCCCAAACTGCTGTTTGATAGTTAATGCGGCCCGCGGGTTGAAAAGTTTGGTGACCCCTGTCTAGGTAACCATCTGTCATGTTTTCTTCGGGAAAGTCTTTCCCCAAGAAAACAGGCCTATGCCTATTTTGGTCACTACTAAGGAAGGCCCACTGTCTAGTTCCCTGGCAAGGCATTCAATAAAGTATTATGAGTTGCTCCAAATACCTGATTGAATGTAAGAAAACATTTCTCCGAGGTTAACTTTTTCAGCGAAAAGTTTCAGTCAAGAAAGGAAAATGGGGGGTATCTGTTGTCACTTCTGGAGTCACTAGATCATTCCTTGTGGGTGACTCATTTTGTCCTCACTGTCTTGTCCCTACTCCTTTTTCTTCTCTCCCTTCCCACGATTGATTAGGGCCTCACACCTGCGAGTACCTGCTAACTGCGATGATGGTTAACCGCGACCGAAACTCAGCCCTCTTCCCTGTCCAGCATGGATCCTCTTTGCCCGAGTACCAGGCCGCCCACCCACCCGGGGTCCTGGCCCAAGTCTCCGCGTTAAGGTGCACCCAAGGTCGTTTGCTAGCGCCATCTCTCACCTCTCCGCATGGCTCCTGGGATCTGGTTGCCGCCCCGTCCCGCCTCACTGCAACCCTGGCCCGGCCAGCCGACTCACTCCACCCCGACCAGACCACCGGCCCCGTCCCACCTCACCCCCACCCGGGGCCCGGCCACCGGCGTCCCACCCCACCCCCACCTGGGGCCCAGCCACCGGCCCCGTCCCATTTCACCCTCACCGGTTGCTTGTGTCGCCTCACTCCCAAGTTCAGGCCACGCTGGCCGAGAGCGTCGCCTCACTCCGAGCTTTCCAGGCGCGCGCCCAGCCGCGTAGCCAGTTCAGCTCTCCTCCCGCCCCGCCCTCACACCCGGCTGGCCGCGCGCTGGCGCCAGGCCCCGCCCCCAAGTGGGGGCTGGTCCCGGAGGCTTCCCTACAGCCCCGTAATCCGGGTTTCTTCCCTTCCCCCGCCATAACGGAAGGTGGCCCCACAATCTGAACCTTCTAAATCTTCCCAGGAGACTAGGAAGACGAAGGCTTGGGGACTACTCGATCTCAGGGTTCTCCATGTTTGTTCTCCTGCGAGGTTAACTTGCCTCCCTGGGCGAAGCGTAGGAATGGGGGGCTAGGGAAGGAGCCGCAAAGCAGCGTGCATCCCCAAGGGGTTTGCAGTTTCTAGATGCGTCCCAGAGAGTTTGAAGTGCTCTTTGTATAGAGGGAACCATGCTCTGGGGCACCAGGTGACTGCAGGGGTGAAATCAGGAAACAGTTCCTTTACTTTGCAATCCTATAACTGCCTCATTTGGAGCCAAAATTGGACCATCAGGAAAATTTCCATGTATCACACAAATCACTCAAATTTCAGTGTGAGCCCTTCTAGGGTAAGGTGACCAGATTTTAACATTGGTAAAGCGGAACACCATTGACCAGGGGGCAGGGGGTTCTTGATTAAAAATTTGGTCTATCTCCTGCCGTTCCCTATCTTGTCGTGCATTCTTTCCAAAAATCGGGACTTTTTTAAAACGCCACGGGACGCGGGACAAATTGTTAAAAATCAGGACTGTCCCGTCAAAAGCGGGACGTCTGGTCACCTTATTCTAGGGTCCTCTCGCTCCCCCATCTCAAATCTGAATCTCTATGGGTGAGGCCTAGATTTAAAAAAATGGCCTCTGCAAAGATGTATTTCAGCCACCAAGTTGGTAAACCACCTGGCTTGAGTTTAAAAATGTAGCTGAGGTGGCCTCTGAGCCTGTTCTCTCGGGACATAAATGAGGGATTTCTGTATCCTGGAGCCAATAGAGTGCTGCTCTCTAAGGGCTGTTCTTCCTTTTTTGCATTCCCTGAATTGAACTGACTTGAGAGCAGGCAGTGCACACTCCTCAGACCTGATGCTAGGGAACACCCAGATCATCAGCCTAAAATCCTCTGGGGCTTACATCCATCACCTAGAAAAGGAGGGTGGGTATGAAAATGCAAGAACAGTGCATGAAGTCAAAGCCACCAGCTGCTGTAATCCCCACAGCAAACCTGCATTGCTCCTGTTCCTGGGTATGGGGATTGGACACAGTAGGAAAGGGTCCTGCCTCATGGTATAGGAGCCAAAGGGCTATGGGTGTGAAGGGGATAGAGTAGGTGTTTTTCTTGGTGGGGAGGCCTAGAAGGGGAAGGTGGAGTCCCTAAGCATGAGTCTACAGAAGAAGCACTCATTCAATAAATACATGCTGATTTATTTATAGGGATAGCTGGTTTCTTTGGGGATAAATTCAAGAGACGCAAGCATTCTATTAATTTGCGATGTCCTTCCTGGGCAGGCAGGCAGCAAGTTCTAACATCCCCTACTTAAAAAAAAAATTTTACCCCCTAACCGTCCTTAGGAAAGGGTTAAAATTTTTTTTTCTGATTCCTAATGGTTCTTGAATACAGAGGCTTGGGAAGTATTTTCCACTGGGTATATGAGAAAGGTGCAACTTCTGCATAGTGTTGGGGGTGGGGGTGGGGAGGGAAGGGAAAGAATAGGGCCTATGCAGGCTGGCTTCTTAGCCCACAGATGCCAAGATGATGTCTACTGGCAGCTCCTCTGAACTTCTGGCTGTCACCTGCATTGTAACTGTGTCCAAAAGCAGTAGCCGGGAACGCACCAGGATGTCGTGACCACCCCGGAACATACCTAGAAGGAAAAAGAGAAGTACAGATGTATAAGGCAGAAGTGGGCTGCAGAGAGTATGCTGAGGATGGCATTTGCAGCATCTGATCAAGGCATCTCTGGGGTACTGAAATAGGAATGGGTCTGAGATCAGGAAAGCTAGGCTGAAATCCCTGAGTGAAACCTCACACAAGTCACTTTCCCTCTCTGAGCTATAGTATCCTTAGCTACAAAGTGGAGGAGATAATACTATTAACCATATTTTAGCTTCTGCCAAGACTAAATGAATTAATGGACATATAAGGCTGTACCTGGTGTCACAGAGATTCCCACTCATGTTGGCTGAATCTAAGAGCACAGATGAAGGGACAGCCCCACCATGATAAAACCACAAAGCAGGTGTCTGCAAGACCCAGGGGACTAGGCTGCTTCAAGTGTGGCCGGAAACATGGGCTTTGGGGCTGTCCGCTGTGAGCAGGGCACTGAAGCAGAGCAACCTCCCAACCTTGTTTATAAACACTCAGCAAAAATACTTTCCCATTTCCTTTGTTCATTGTCTTAGGTCTGATAACTGTACTGTCCCCCACCTCCTTTAAATAAAGGGTCATTATCTCTTACAGAAACACACAGATACAGAAAGATTTACATACAAAATGCTATTGTAATTCGCTTTAAAATATGTGTGGGGAAGAATGAGTGGGGATATAGATGATGTAGTTAAAGCTGGAAGATGAGTACATGGGGTTCGTTATACTACTCTTGTATATAATTAAAAATTTCCATGATGAATGCTTAAAATCCCATTCCTACTAGAAAATTAGACAAAGACTATAAAAACAATTCATAGAAAAGGAAATATAAATGGCACTTCACATTTGAGAAGATGCTTAATGTTATTCAATATACAAGAAATATAAAATAAAATTACACTAAGATACCATTTCTACCCAGACTGGCAAAGGTTATAAAGTTTGATAACATACTGCATTGTTCAGAGTGTGGGAAGAAAGGCATACAATTCCTATGAAAGGCAAGTGGAAATATTTATCAAAATAAGAAATGCACTTTGACCTCAGTGTACACAAGCAAAAATAAAGTATGTATGTATGTATATATGTGTGTGTGTATACATATATATACATACATATATGTGTGTGTGTGTGTGTGTGTATATATATATATATATATATATATATATATATATATATATATATATGATTATTCACTATAGCATTATGTAATAGCAAAAGACTGGAATGTTCATCAATACAGGCTGGTTCTATAAAATATGGTGTATCCACACAATGGAAGGAGGCAGCTACAAAAAAGAATGAGGACTCAGTTTGGGAAGATAAAAAATTCTGGAGATGGATGGTGGCAATAACATCACAGTATTGTGAGTATGCTTAACGTCACCGAACTACACATCTAAAAATGGTTAAAATGGTAAATTTTATGTATATTTTACCACAAGCTAAAAAATAAAAATGAGGAAACTATGTATCAATAGGGAAGATTTCCAAGATGCACTACTATCAACTGAAAAGCAAACCTATTTGTATATAAACATTTGAATTAAAAAAGAGAAATATTTTATATCCATAAAAGTCACTGGGAGGACATACTGGAATTGTTTGTAACAGTAACAATGGTTGCCTGTTGGAAGGGAATTAGATGACTGGCAGCAAGGGTTGGAAAGGGTGATATTTTATTGAAGGTCTTTTTTTACTTTGCGAATTTTCAACGCCATGAATTTTGAGCCCCTTGTTCCCAGCGGGAGTCCTCAACCCAGGATGCAGTGGCATCCAGGCTGCAACCTACCTAGGCACTTCCCACCTGGAAATGCTGCTTACCAGCCAGGAGCAATGTGTGGGTATTCTTGTTATCCGGCACTTTGTCTGACCTTTCACAAGGGTGCATTCCCAGGAATTTCACAATATTTCCCACAGCCTCTGTAGGGGAGAAGGTATTAATTAATAGATCACATATCTTGTCTCCTTGTGTGCCACTACAACTCCCCCATATGCTAACCCTGCTCCAAGGGGCTTCTCTCTTTTTTTTTTTTTAAGATTTATTTTATTGTTTTGACAGAGAGACAGAGACAGAGAGAAGGGGGAGGGCCCAGAGCAGTCTCCATAGTTGTAAGTCATCAGTCTTTGACATAGTTTTTCATTCCACACAGGTGATCGGGGAGCTATGTAGGGCGGGAACTGGGCCAGAGTCCTCCTGCATAGGAGGCACGCCCCTGTGAACTGGGGGCCAAACCAGGGGGCTCCCACATGGGAAGCTCGCCATGGTGAGAACCAAGCTGGGAGACTCTCACATGGGAAGCACACCCCAGTTCAGCATATGGGTCCACATAGGCCAGGGCCAGAACTTGATCCTCAGACCCCAGGGCTGCAAGGCAAGTGCTTAACCCGCTGAGCCATCCCAGCTTCCCCTGAGGGGCTTTTAATGAAGTGGCATCTGAAGTATGTGCTGTAGACAAGGCCCTGGATCCTTGAGGGGCAGGAATGGGGAGGGAAGATGAGGAGCACTTCAACTGAAGCCAAGGACTTTACCTTCAAGTGTCTTGATGGTAGACAAGGTAAATGTTTCTTCCTTCTCAAACTCTTCCCCTACCTCATCCCAGGCTGCTTCGAAGTTCAGCTTCATAACCTTTTGGATGTGATCAACTACAGTGACTTCCAGGTCTTCCAGCTAAGGAGAGGAAGGGAAGTTAGGCAATCATCTCCAAGGGAGAGTTTTTACTCCCCACACCTGTGGGCCTCTGCTTTGAACACATTCAGCAGGTACGTCCTAGGCACTGAGCAACGTGTTAAGCTCTGGGGACATGCAGCAACTTGACCAGGTACCTGTCCTCAAGTACTCACAGCCAAGTGGTCCCTTCAGTGGAAAATGCCCTGACCCAAGTACTCACCATAGGGTGTCAGCTACCAGATCACTTCCCTTCTGAAGTCTATCTAGAATCAGTGACTCAAGGACCCAGAGTGTACAGGAATACTCAGAGAGGCCTGACTCTTATGGCTCTGGCTCTGTCTATCCTATAACTCAGCTGTGTGCTCTGGGACTGGCATATATTTGAGCCATACCTCCATCTTAGCTGTGTCCTCACTGGACATGACACCTCAAACTGCATGTATTTAAAAGATCTCCATCCATTCATGGAGACCCTACTCTTGTGGAAGTTTAAGGTGTGCAGAAGTAGGACTCAGCATCTACAGTAAAATCAATGCCTCCAGACCCAGCTCTCCCAAGGAGCTCATTTGGTCCTAGGTCAGTTCCTAGGGAACCCTCTCTAGGAAGGCCCCTCTGCAACAATGGCTCTAGGATGATACAAGAGTGATGTCAGTTATATTTTACAGTGACTGGTGCCTAGTCATAGGAGCTCTAACAATTTCTTTCCAAACTGAGCATCATGGTCTACACTCAGGTGACACTGAATCACTGTCCAATGGACAACACCTGAATGATTTCACTTGAGCTCAGAAAGGTGGAATTGGAAGGGCTATTTCAGCACATGAAAGGACTGCCTAGCAGATGCAAACTCATGCAATTTCTCTAGAATGTAATTTGACAATATAAATCAGTCTTTTTTAAAGAATTTATTTATTTATTATTGTTTTGACAGAGAGAGAGAGATACAGAGACAGAACTGAACTGGGGGAACTCCCCAGTTCAGCATATGGGTCTGCACGGGCGGGGGCCAGGATTCAATCCTTAGTCCCTGGTGCTGCAAAGTGAGCGCTTAACCCACTGAGCCATCCCGGCTTCCCCATGAATGGAAGTCTTAAAATCATGCTTACCCTTTGACTCAATTATTCTACTTCTAGGAATCTCTCCTAATCAAATAACCTAAAACACAGATAAGAATTTGTACCCAAGGGGATATTTATAAATAGTAAAAATGTGGAATTCCAAAAGCTCAAAATTAAAGAATCAAGTGAGTTATATTATAGCTATATAACAAGAGTATTTTAAAGCCTTTGAAAATTGTGTTTATGAAGTTTATGTAATGACATGGGAAAATACACTATGGTTTTAACTCTCCCAACCCAAAGTAACTCCCGAAGACTATGGGTAATGTTTTCTTATTTGTTTTGTATTTCCTAAGTTTTCTTTTTACACATGAACATATATTTTTTCAAGTTATAAGAGTTTCTTTCAAAGAGAGCTATAAAGCCTAAAACAGCAAGGAAAAGGTTCAAGTCTAGTTGTCAGCTTCTAGTTGTTCTCAGCTTTAGGTACAAAACTGAGCCTTCTGACACTAACTTACCACATATTCATCCTCATAGCCTTCATCATCAGTCTCTCCAGTGGTGGGGTCACAGTCCTTAACAGTGAACTTCATCATGCAGCTGAATGTGCAGGACACTGTGGGGAAGAAGGCTGGGTGGTCAGTGGACAAGCTCCTTCATAGGGCAGGTGGCCACAGGTGGCTCTCTAGGCCTCTGCCACATTATACAGGTAACATGCTATTCAACCCCACAAATCTGGACAGAAGGTAACATCTGTAGAAGGGCAGCAGAGTCAAGTCATGGGTTCAAGGAGTTTCCTCATGGGAGAAGAAGAGAAAAACAGAAATGACACAAGATGGCTACATCCACATAACAGTCACAGACCCATTGTCTAAGGCAGGGGTCTCCAAACTACGGCCCGCGGGCCAGACGCAGCCCGCAAGGCCCTCTCATCCGGCCCGTGGAGACCTTTTTATCTGAATAAAATAATATTAAATAAATAATTAAAAACAACATCTATGTTTTGATTCTTTTTTATTTGGACCTCGAGTGTGTAGTCGGCTTGATAGTTAATGCAGCCCGCAGGCTGAAAAGTTTGGAGACCCCTGGTCTAAGGCCTAGAAAAAGAAACCGGTGGTGTCCTTAGGAGTAGTGAATTTGGGAATGTTTCAGTGTCTGTGCCTATCTTTGTACTTTTTCAAGATATAATGAAAGGGTACTGGTTTGAGGACCAGATAGACCTGGGTTTGCCCCCTTAACAGCCATTTGAACTTAGACAAGTCATTTAACCTGAGTCTCAATTTCTTATCTACGAATAGGGATGGCAGTACTTATCCCCATAGGTCTTCCATGAGGAGGAAATAAGATCATGTAGGAAAAGTACCTGGCACTTAGCCATTCTTATTCTTCTTCTCAGGACTGAAATCGAAGAATTGAAGCTCTAATAGGAGAAAATGGTTGCTGCACAAGCTGCCCACCCCATCTTGATCCTGAGGGCTCTCATGAGGTAAGGCTGGTATCTGGAGAGGGGCTTACCAACTGTGGGGTCTTCCTTTGGCAGTGCCACCAGTGTGTAGCAGGTCCCAGGCTGGTTGTAGGGCAGAGTCCGGGCAGGCACGTAGCAGAGGACCTCATAGGCCTCAGTGGGCTCCATCTGCACCGTGACATATTCCAAGGTCTGGTCGTTGAGTGTGTTCACGCAGTCAAACTAGACCAGGAAGACAGTTTGCTTAGGCACTGCTTGAGGTCCAAGCCCCCCTACAGTGGGAGAGCCAAGAAGTTCTACCTCTCACCCTATGGGTCAAACCGATTTCCATCCCAGCCACCCTGCCTAGGCTCCACGTCTTCATGCTGATACTCAGAAGCCAGAAAGGTCCTGGGTAAGGGTACAAGAGACATACTTGCTGATGACAGACCCCACTATCAAGTTGGGCTCCCCAACTAACTCAGTGTGAGGGGTGCCATGACCCTAGAGAATCCATCAGACCTAGGACCACTCCTTGGTCCCAGAAGGCTTCACCAGGGCCCCAGCCCTCCCTGCTCACCTGGAACACCATGTGGTTAGTGAAGGTGTGTTTCGTGCAGTGGATGACATACTCTGTCTCTGACTCAGTGAGGGCCACAGGCTCAGGTGAGGATTTGAAGAGAGGCCCTAGCCCATGGAACTCTGGCACTGCTGCCAACTGCTCTGAAAATCACAGACCACACATTTACTCAGCTTCTCAATTCTCAGACCAACATGTGATGGTTTCTAATAAATGCTCTTGACCAATTCTCAAGGACTTTCATCGTACTGCATGGGTATATAAGTATACACAAATGGTTACTCACTATTTCCTAAATATAGTGATACATTTTCTCATCTCACTAATTTTACTCAAGTTGTACCACTAATCATGAGTACTCTCCACCCCTCTGTTCCAGAAAAGACCTGAGAAGCAAAAAACTGATTGGGAGACCCCAATGTCCTAGATATAATCCATTTGGAGACACCCTCAACTACAGAAGCTCAGCAAGGATTCTTAAAAGAAGATAGGAGAGTAGAAAGACTAGGAAGATGAGATGAATGCTGTTATAGCTACAGAATCAGGTAAAAGAACAAATTGGTCCTATACATTTGCCAGTTAAGACAAATGGCTAATAAAGAGGTGTTTCATTGTACAACTGAAACTAATATAATATGGTACGTCAACTGTAATTGAAAAACAAAAAGAGATGTTTCAGACTCAGAGTGTTGCAGTAAACCCAATTTAGAGTGGTCTGTGCGCATATGATAAGGCCTCACTGTACATACCACAGCCATCTTCCAGCAGTATGCTGGGTCCTCTGGCCTGACTCATGGACCTCCACGCTGGTCTGTACAGGTGAATGAGGCATCTGGAAACTGTCTGCACATGGCATCGGCTTATGATGGCTAAAGCTGCTGTTCTCTTCCCTATACTATTGCAGAGATAGTATTCCTCAAACTATGGACCATCTACATGAGAATTACCTGGGTATTAGGGTTTATTAAAAACTTCCAATTCCTGGACCATCCCAAATCTGTTCTATTAGAATCTCTCAGTTTGGGACCCAGGAATCTGAATATCTACCAAGTTTTCTCAGATGACACTGATATCTGATATTTGAAGACTACTGCTTTAACATTTTCAACTTGTCTTCCCAATTAAACTCTATAAGGAATTGTACTCTGAGGCCAAGGATCTGATATTTTGCCTGTACTTAGTAGGTACTCAATTCATCTTTGAGGGACAGAGATAGAAAGTACGCCTTATTGTTATTATTTTGCCTCTACTACTGCCCACCCCCAAACAAAGAGCCAAAGAGCTTACGTGGTTACTTCAACCCTCTGCAGCCTGAAGGACCATATTTAACTAATGTGCAGGCAATAGGACACAGTTCACTGCTAGAATGTGGCTGTGTGGTATAGGGCTAGGTCCTACCTGATGCTCATAAAGAGCCAGCTCAGCTATTAGAAGGAACTGTTAGTAGGCTAACCAGACATACCATTTAAACATGACAGAAAACAATGGTATTGTCCCATTTCAAATGGTACGTATGGTCAGCCTACTGACACTTTGAATTTAGCCCAGTGAGATTAGGCTAACCATACGTACCGTTTGAAATGGGACAGTACCATTGTTTTCTGTCCTATTTATTTATTTATTTATTTAAGATTTATTTTATTTTTTTGACAGAGTCAGACAGAGACAGGGACAGACTGAGAGAAGGGGGAGGGCCCACAGCAGTTTCCATAGTTGTACGTCATCAGTTTTTGACATGGTTTCATTCCACACAGGTGGGCGGGGGCCACACAGGGCAGGAACTGGGCTAGGGCCTCCTGCATGGAAGGCATGGCCCCTCGAGCCAGGATCCAAACCAGGGGCCAAGAACTAAACTGGGGGCCTCCCACATGGGAAGCACACCTCAGTTCAGCATATGGGTCCACATGGGCCAAGGCCAGGATTCGATCCTCAGTCCCGGGGCTTCAAAGCGAGTGCTTAACCTGCTGAGCCAGCCCGGCTTCCCGTTTTCTGTCCTATTTAAAACAGTATGTCTGGTCAGTCTGTTAGGCCACTGTGATCACTGGCCACCGGAGTATTTTTCTATGGAAATTTATTTCATTGGGCCTCAAGTTTCTAGACCTGATGCTTACTATCTGGGGATTCTGCTAGTAGCTATCAGTTAATGCTTCTGAATTTCAGAGTCTTCATCAATAAAATAGATACAATAATCTTGGCTCACAGGGTTGTTGTGAAGATAAATGAGGCAATACATATCAAGATCTAGAGAAGTCCTTGAAACTTAACATGTGATCAATAAATGTTAGGCTTTGAAAGATTGTTTAAAAATGGAATCCATGCCCTCTAAGAGGCTTAGAAGGAGTCTTCCTTGGAAGGTGTGGCAGAAGGATAGCCCTGAAGTTAACGTGTTAATTCCCAGAACCTGTGAATATGTCATGTCACACAGTAAAAGGGATTTTTAGATATAATTAAGTTGGCTCTTGACATGAGGAGATTATTTTGGATCACCTGGGTGGGTGGGCGTAATGTAATCACAAGGGTCCTTATGAGAGGGAGGCAGGGGGGCCAGAGTCACTGAGATTTGAAAAGGCTATGCTGCTGACTTGGAAGATGTAGGAAGGAGTCACACTTCTTAAGGAATATAGGCAGGCAGCCTCTAGAAACTAGAAAAGGCAAGGAAACCATTATCCCCTATAGCCTCCAGAGAGAGCTCAGTACGCCAACACAGAGCCCATTTTGGACTTCTAACCTAAGAGAATAAATTTGTGTTATGTCAAGCCACTAAATTTGTAGTGACTTATGATAGCAGCATGAGGGAATTAATATGGAAGGAAAAGTTAAGCGTGATCCCAGTTAGCTTAGGATCCTAGTTATCTTGAATCTGAAAGATAGTATGTTGCTAGGAACAGGATTCTGGAGTGGAATGGAAAAGAGGGATTTAATTCAATTCAACAGTAACTGGGCCTTCTTTGAGGAAGGAAGGCACTGAACTAAGTGCTGTGATAGAGAAAATAAAAGACAACATGTGAAGAACTACATAGAACTATTTAAGAGAAGACAGAACAGATGGAGTAGAAGTGATCATATACCGTAGAAGAGCTTATAACAGAGAGCTTCAAGAAGGAACAGAGGTATGTGCTAGTCCTTGAAGGTAGGAATTCAATGGATAAAATGGACTCACAATTAAATACACAGGCTCACCCCTTAAAAATGCAAGATCAGAGAAATAGATGAACACTTAAACAAACATTACAATACAACACGGACTGAACACATTTGAAACTCAAGGAAAAGTTCCAGTTTCTCTTGACCCCAACTGTGCTGAGGCAGGCGTCCTGAACTGGCCAAGGATCCAGGTGTTTGAGCCTTCAGAGCCAAGGCTAAGAGGCAGCTCTGACCAGTTTAATCTGGATCTTAATTCCAGCCCCTCCACATGGGGGTCAAATGTACTATTTAAAGTACTCTCAGGGCCCACCACTCAAGACAAACCCAATAAACAACAGTTCTTATTCTGAATCCCTTAAGGAGAGCAACTACCCCAAAACTGAGGAGATAGCCCCTCTCCCAAGAGCCCCACCAAGCACCATTACTTACCCTGGAAGATCTCCTGCCGGGTAGCTGCCATTTTCTCAGGCTGCTTGGCCATTGTGATGGGAGTGCTTTCTGCAGGAGCAACATACATGGTGACCAAAAACTCCAGTAGTGGAGCAGTGTGGTATTGAGCATGGTGCTGTTACTTAGGGATTATAATTTCTTGAGTGTGAAGTATAGAACATGTGAGAAAGAGAGCAAGTATTTGGGTGTATGTGTCTCCATTTCCTGAGCCAGAGACAAGATTATTCCCTTCCATCTGTTTATAGATTTAGTAGCTTCTTGGCCATTGCAGACCCTCCAATGGAGGCCTGAACCTGAGGGCCTCTGAAAGGAGTACAGGTGTTACTTACCTGTTCTTTGCTCTGCCATGGGTGTGGTAGCCAGGGGCACAGACTTGAGGTCAAAAGGTTTCTCCGATGGTTCTAGAGTATACTGCTGTAGAGCCCTCTCCAAACCAGGGAGGGACACAGTCAGACCTAGAGGCCAATGAGAGAGAGGGCACTCTGCTTGGAATGCATGGCAGAATGGTCACCAGGAATCTCCCATGGAAAACTAAGGTACTGGGGTCCAGGTTGTATGATCCTGATAAAGCCACTTAACTCTCTGAGCCTCCACTTCCTCACCCACAACCTCCTTCACAGGGTTGGTGTGCAGAGTAAACATAGACACAAGAGTGACTGATAAAGGGCAAAGTACTATGCTAAAGGGTAAAGTACTATGCAAATAGACATTTTTATTAATGACTAGCATTTCGATTCACTACATTGTTCTACCCACTGGTGTGAACTGCATGACCCATGGTCTCCTAAAGTTACAGGGATGCCATGAAGTTGCCATGAGAATCCAGCTAAGAGTGCTTTGCCTCAGATTACCCCTGACTAGGGAGGATGCCCTGGAGTGATGAGAAGGGTTACAACTCTGGAGGGGGCTGCGTCAAAGATAGACAGGGAAAAGACTTACCATTTAGGATATAGCCTGCATTGAGGGCCTTCTGCTTCTGCTCCAGGACATTGAGATAGAAGGTGGCTCGGTCCCTGACTTCATTGTCATCGTCCATCACACACCTATAGCCGGAACACAAAGTACTCCTAACTGGGACCCCATAGGGATCTCTCAAAGCTGAGCGCTCAGTCCCCAGATGTGGTATCCAGCCATCAAACCCATGGAGGAGTTCATAAGACTCTAACTAATTAATTAGGAGGAATGCCAGGATGGCTCAGCAGGTTGAGCGCTTGCTTTGCAGCCCCAGGGCCTGGGGGTAGAATCCTGACCTGCCCATGTGGACCCATGTGCTTCAGCTGGGGCCTGCCCCCAGTTCAGTTCTTGCTGAAGCCCATGAGGGAGGCCCTTGGCCCAGTTCCTGCCTTGCACAGCCCTGCACCCACCTGTGGAGTAAAACTATATTGAAAACTAATGACGTACAACCATGGAGACTGCTCTGGGCCCTCCCCATTCCCTCTCTCTCTCTCTCTCTGTGTCAAAAAACAAACAAACAATAAAAATAAATGTTTAACTAGGAAGTGACCATATTCTTATTTCTTGAATTCTCCCCCTAAAGCCTACCCTGCAAGGGAGGCTATCTCTTTTATTCAACAGCATATGTCAAAAAAAGAATTTAGAGATGTTGGGATAGCTCAGGGTTGAGCGCTTGCCTCACAATTGCGAGGTCTGGGTTAGATTCCCAGCCCCAGCCTGTACAAACCCCATATGCTGAATTTCAGTGCAACTCATAACTGCTGAGATGGCTCAGCAGTGAAGGATCTTGCCTTCCATATAGGAGGTCCCTGGTTTGGTGCCCACCCGGGAAGCCCCATATCCACCTATGGAATGAAACTATGTCACAACTAATGAGGTACAACTATGGGCTCTCCTCTTTTCTTTCTCTTTCTCTCTCTCTCTCTCTTTCTCTCTCTCCTTCTCTCAAACAATAAAATAAATCTTAAAAAAAAAAAAAATTTTAATTTGACTCAGTAATTCTACTCCTAGTCATATCCTCAAGAAAACTGAAAACCTATGTCCACACAAAATTTGTATAGGAATCTTTGTAGTAGCATTATTCACATGAGCCAAAAAGTAGAAATAACCCAAATACCCATGAACTGATGAATGGATAAATAAAATGTGGTACAGCCATACAATGAAATATTATTTGGCAATAAAAAGGAATAAAGTATTGGTACAGGTTGCAACACGGATAAACCTTGAAAACATGCTGAAGCCAGACACACAAAAGGCCACAAAATTGTGCAAGTATGATGGCATTTATATGAGATATCCAGAATAGGTACGGTAAATCTGTAGAGACAGAAAGTAAATACCTGGTTGTCTAGGCGTGGTGGTGGGTGGTGGTAGGGTGGGTGTTGGGGGAGTGGAGAATGACTATTAATGGATACAAGGTTTTCTTTTTGGGGTGATAAAAACCTTTTAAACGTACATTGTGGTGGTCACTATACAACTTTGTGAACATACTAAAATCTATCATATCATACATTTCAAATGGATGAATTGTGTGGTTCATGAATTATATCTCCATAAAACTGTTTAAAAAAACCCTCAAATGAATAAGGGACATATCAGGTAAAGAGATTTTTATATGACATTGTTTTTCAAGTCCTTCCATGCCTTCTATTTTCCTCTTATAATCCATAGTTGTATAACTCCCCTCCCACCACCACCCCTTTTTAGTGGGAAAAGAAACAAAGGAAAGGTGCCTGGGCCTGAGGGAACTATGTCATCCACCAGGGCCCTCAGGCCTAGACTCACCTCTTCAGCAACACCAAGATACTGGGTAACATTGCTTCATTCTGGGCTCCAAACTTGGCGAGAGCACTCACAGCACCTGTGTTTATGAAGAATGTATGATACACCTGATACACCAGAGCCCATGCCATGAGTGGCTCTGGGTGGACCTTGGCACCACCTGGCTTCAACTTCCTCATCTATTTCATGTAGAAGGCAGCCCCAGTATAGGATTCCAGGAGCCATTTTCAGCATTAACTGTGATGTGGCTTCCAGGAGATGGCCACAATGTCAGGGTCCTCAGCTTTTGTATCCAAATGGCCTTAATTCACAGTTAAGCATTAGATTAATATCAATAAGAAAATGAACTATAACTTAATGATTATCAATTGCTGAAAGAGGACAGTCTGTCCAGTGGGCATGGGAGTAAAGTAACAGTAAATTAAAAACAAAATTAATAATGATGGCTGCACACTGAATTGCACTCATTTAAAAGAGTGAATTTTATGGTATGTGAATTATGATATATCTCAATTATGCTATTATTAAATAAAGAAATAAGGTTAAGGGGATGCCAGGATGGCTCAGTGGGTTAAGCGCTCGCTTTGCAGCCCTAGGAACTGAGGATCAAATCCTGGCCCTGGCCCATGCAGACCCATATGCTGAATTGGTGAGTGCCCCTAGTTCAGTTCTCACCGGGGTGAGACCCCAGCCCAGTTCCTGCCCTGTGCAGCCCCACAACCACCTGTGGAATGAAACTATGTGGAAAAACCAATGATGTGTAACTATGGAGACTGCTCTGGGCCCTTCCCCTTCTCTCTCTCTTTCTGTATCTCTCTCTCTCTGTTAAAAACAATAAAAATAAATCTTTAAAAAATAAGGTTAAACACTAATATAAGGTGAAACTTAAAAACAACAATAAAATAAATTAGAGAAGCTAAGGACCATTCAACCACATGACCTCTAAACATCTAAGGTCTTTCAACAATATTCTAAAAGACTAAGCTTATGAGACAAGAACACCAAGCACCCTGTTCCCACTGGGGGCTCATGTCCTTTGCCAGAACAGTACGCTCAAGGACAAGTTAAGAGCCTACTTCAGTCCTGGGTTGACACCCACCTGCCCGGACCTCCTCATGCTCCAAGACCACTCGGTTGTAGATGAATCGGATGTACTTGCAGGGGTTGTTGGTCTTGGGTCCCTCCTGGCCCAGGAGGTGCAGGATGCGGGTGGCCAGCACAGTGAACTCGCAGTCCTCGATGAATTCACACAGGTGTGACAGCCCTGTCTCCTTGCTCTCCGAGTTGTCCTCAATGATGCTGATGATGCAGTCGACAATGGCCCGCTTATACTCAAAGCCACCCTGCAGCAGAGGACTGTGCTGAACAAGGAGGCTGCTATCTCCAGAAATGAGCTGTAAGGCTCAGAGCTTAACTAGGACCAGGAACAGTAGTCAAACACAGAACCTGGAAGCAAGGGACCTGGCTTTCTGTACTTACTCTCCTTTTGGGAAAAATAAAAGGCTTGAACTGAATGCTTGCTGGGGCCTTTCCAGTTCTAACAGTATTTGGTTTAATCGAAACATAATGAGTATTATTTTCCTCCCACCTTTGCAATAAAATGCAAAATGGGTGATGCAGATGCTATGGAAAACAGGATGGTGGTTTCTCAGAAAATTTTTTAAAAATTGAATTACCATGATACCAGTTCTACTTTTGGATATATTCCTACACCCAAAAGAATTGAAAACAGGGTCTTGAAGAGATATTTGCATACCCATTTCTTAGCAACATTATTCACAGTAACCAAGAGGTAGAAGCAACACAGGTGTCCACTGACAGATAACTAGATAAACAAAATGTGATCTATATACATAGTGGAATATTATTCAGCCTTAAAAAGAAAATTCTGACACATAATACAATGTGGATGAACCCTGAGGACATTATGCTCAGTGAAATAAGCTAGTCACAGAATGACAAATATTACTTGATTTCACCTATATGAGGTCCCTAGAATAGTCAAATTCATAGATAGAAAGTAGAACTGTGGTTGCCAGAGGCTGGGAGAAGGGAGTAGGGAGTTGTTGTTTAATGAGTGCAATTTCAGTTTTGTACCACGAAAAACTTCTGGAGAGCTGTTGCATAACAGTGTAAATATTGTTATAAAACAGATCTCCAGAACTTTACTTAAAAATGGCCGAGATGATAAATTTTGTGTCATGTGTATTTTATCACAATTAAAAAAAGAAAAGGCAGAACAGAGCATCAGAGAGTCAGAAGATACTGGATCACCCAAGGCAATGGCTCCTCTACTACCTCAATCCAAGGGCCACTGTGGGGTTGGGGCAAAGGAGCACCAAATATCTGGGGACCAAATCTATTTCACAAACACTTTGCTTCCGCTACTCTGAATTAACCAATTTTGTTGAGATATCCAGGAAAGGCGGTGTAACTGAATCACTAATTTTTTACCAGGAACAAAAGCAGAAAATATGTTAAATTATTAGCATCACAAGAAACCACCCCA
>PVKE010015050.1:0-34033 GCA_004027555.1 Craseonycteris thonglongyai
ATCGTATCAATGTACGGTATATTACGGTATGTTCGAAAAATGTCATTCATTAAAAATTTAATTAAAAAAAGAACTGGTGTTGCCTCGGAAGTGGGGGGTAGTCTTATACAGCGAATATAGGCCTAAACCTATGTTTTAACTGTAAAATTAGGGGGTCGTCTTATATGCCCGGTCGTCTTATACGCCGGAAAATACGGTATGTCTTATTGGCAAGACATTACTCTAATTGCCATCTGAAGGTGAGAACAGGTCCAGTGTACTTTACTCGGAAAAGAAGCAAATTATGTAGTTGAATTGGGGTTCTTGGACCCATTTCCAACATAGAGGGGGAGGAGTTCCTCCCATACCACCAGACAAGTCTTGGACACTAGTAGGGTATCCAAGAATTCAACTCATTTCTGACACTATCTACCCAGAGATAGCATCAGATTTCACAGGTTAAGGATTCAGTCCTATAAGACTGATTGTGCATACGCACACACAGACCACCAGCTGCAAGCCCAGGCTCTTACCTGTGCTTCTGAAGAATTGGCTATAGACTGAAGGTTCTAACAACTTTTACAACTCAGAATGCCCATCTAAAGTTCAAGTTATTACCTGTATTTCTGACCAAATGACTATAAATCAGGTTCCTATAACTAAGGTGACCAACTGTCCTCCTTTTGGAAGTCCTGTCCTCCCTCGAAAAGTGTCCTCCTAGATGTCCTCCTTTTCGACTTGTGTTCAGTTTTTATCCACAGAACTACCAGACATTAAAATAGACGACAATTGTCTATTTGAAGAAATTAGAAAACTGAGTATTTATTTAAATTCTGAAAAATTGGTCGAGTGGGATAATGAACATGTTGAAATTGATAAAAGATGGGTAGAAATGTTCAACCATTTCAAAAATACACATATACCATATGAAAATTTACCTCTTCTAGTCCAATTTACCTTGTGCTGCCCTGGCATTAACGCAGCAGTTGAAAGGGTATTTTCAATTGCTAATGATTTTGGACAACTGAAAAATAAAGACTGAATGTTGATACTCTAGCTGCAGCACTTGCTGTGAAATTCAATATGAAAAATAGTTCTTGTATGGACATTTCTAATATTTTGTTAGAAAATGACACATTAACAAAAATATTTATTCAATTGAAAAATATTCATATTTAAATAATAATTATAATATGCCTGTTATCTATTTACTATATTATAATGCTTTCTGTTTAGTTATTGTTGCAAAGAATAAATTTTTTTATTTGCAATATTTGTTTCTTTAATTTATTTTTGTCCTCCTTTTCAATGGAAAAAAGTTGGTCACCTTACTATAACCCCTCCTTAGGTTCAACTAATTTGCTACAATGGCTCACAGAACTCAGAGAAACATGTTCCTTATCAGGTCACTGGTTCATTGTAAAAGGATGTAACTGGGGACAGCCAGATAAAAGAGATGCATAAGGCAAACTATGTGGGAAGGGACACAGAGCTTTCATGTCCTCTCCAGGTGAGCCTCTCTCCCTGGATCTTCATGTGTTTGCCAACTGGGAAGCTCTCCAAATCCTGCCCTTTGGGGTTTTTTATGGAGGTTCCATTACGTAGTCATAATTAATGAAATCACTGCATTTGATTGGCAATTGATTCACCTCCAGCCTCTCTCCCCTTCCACCAAGATAGGACTGAAAATTCTGACCCTCTAATCACACAGTTAGCTCCAAAGGCAACCAGTCCCCATTCCTAGGTGGGGGGAAGATATTAACATAACAAAAGACACGTTATCACTCTCAGTCCTTAAGAAATTTCCAGGGTTTTGAGAGCTGTGAGCTAGGATCTGTGGATAAAGACCAAATATCAATCACAACGTTGTAGTAGTCTATATTTTATACCTGTATCAAGGGCACAAAAAGAGAGCTTGTAAGGATTTAAGCTCTTGATTGTCCGGAAAACCCTTAACAAGAATTAGCAGAACAAATATTTATGAATATTTACTGTGTTCTAAACACTGTGCTAAACATGTTCATTGGAGCTGTGAGGTAGGTCTTAGTACCACTTCACAGATCATGAAACAGATCCCAGAAAGGGTTAGTATCTGGCAAAAAGAGGGCTAGTAAGTAGCAAAATTGGAATTCAAACTCTACATACTACTTAAATGGCTCCCTTTTCTATATAAACTTTTTCTTTTTTTCATCAGGATTTTGGGCTAACGGAGTTACTGAACTATTGCATATATAGGATAAGGAGACTATTTTGACTGGCTGGCTGGCTGGCTGACTTTCTTTCTTTCTTGCTTGCTTGCTTGCTTGTTTGCTTTCTTTTTTTCTTTCTCTCTCTTTCTTGTCTGTCTGTCTTTCTGGCTGTCTTGCTGCCTTGCTGCCTTGCTTTCTTGCTTTCTTGCTTTTTTTCCATTTTAGTTCTCTAGTTAAGATATGACAGACATTTGTGCCCAGTGCTGGGAATGCTCTCAAGGAGCTCATGACCTAGTGGGCGAAATAAGAATTTGCAAACTACTATTAAATAGAGAGCAGAGCTGTGACTTGCTCAAGGAACTTCCCAAGTTTGTGAATCCTCCAGTACTTACAAGTCCCTCCTTTCATGGATGTGAGATCACTAGTAGAGAGAATCAAGTATTGGTGAGATACAAATGCTGTGCCATCAGCTGCTTATCATCTAAGTACCAGATTCTGCTTAAGAGGCCACAGTTCAAATTCGTGTCTCAGCAAGATCACCTGCTTTCACATTTTGGACATTGGGGGTGCTCCCAAATAATCAAAACCACCTAGTGTTAAATGCTAAATATGGCAATGCCACCATACAGGAAAAATTCAAGAATAGAAGCTGTGCAAGGTGGTAAATATTAAGGAATAACATATTAATAATAGGATTGATATTTTGAAAAGTTCACTCTGACCTTATCTAACTAATGTTCATCTGTGCTTTCTGCTTATTCTATAATTGATAAATTTCATAATTTATATGTTAATGAAATAAAAGAAACTATAAAATTTTTTAAATTTGAAATGAAACCGTGGAGTCTGGTCAGATTATCATAAATAAATGTGTTGGAGAACACTGACAGTTTATTAGACAGAGGTAAACTCACACAAGGACAGTGCTTGCCTTGGTCACCATTTTACCTGTAGATCCTATCAAGGCTCTTGAAACATGGTAAGTGCTCAATAAAATGTCATATAAAAAAATTAATGTAGCAGTGGGATTCAGTATGATGGGGACTGGAGAGTTTATCCTGGATTTGGGAACTAGATCATTGAGAACTGCAAAAGCAGTTTCACTGGAGTGGAATTACCCTTTAAAATCACTACGTGTAATTCTAATACTGAAGTTAATGCTCACTGTGCATTTAAGAAGTACAGCTTGGGCAAGTCGGGATGGCTCAGTGGGTTAAGAGCTCTCTTTGCAGCGCCCGGGATCGAGGATTGAATCCCAGGCCCGGCCCTTGCGGACCCATATGCTGAACTGGGGAGTTCCCCCAGTTCAGTTCTCTCTCTGTCTCTGTCTCTCTCTCTCTCTCTTTCTCTCTCTCTCTCTGTCAAAAACAATAAAAAAAAAAAAAAGAAAAGAAAGAAAAGTACATCTTGGGTGTGCTGGGATAGCTCAGTGGTTGAGTGCTTGCCTTGCATTCAGGAAGTCTGGGATTTGGTTCCTGGCCTCGGCCCATGGAAGCCCATGTGCTGAACTGCCATACAACCAGTAACCACTGAGATGGCTCAGTGGTGAAGTTTCTTCCCTCATGTGGGAGGTCCCAGGTTCAGTTCCCACCCTGTGTGGCCCCACATCTGCCTATGTAGAATGAAACTATGTCACAACTAATGATATACAACTATGGAGACGGCTCTGGACCCTCCCCCTTCTCTCTTTATCTCTCTCATATCTTCTCTCAATAAAATAAATATTTAAAAAACACTATTTCTTAGAACTCTTTCTAAAGCAATAGAGCTTCCTCGTTCACTATTTACTGTTGCAAAGTGTAATACTGTATGGATGTGCCATATTTTATTTTCGCTGTCCCTATTGATGGGCATTAATATTATTTCCAAATGATGCAGCAATGAATGACATTTTGCACAAGAACCAAAATGCCCAGGAATTACTGGGTCACACATGTACTTGTTTGTAATTTCCATAGGAGCTGTCAAATTACTCTCCATAGAGGTTCCTTCTAGTGCATGTGTGTCAGTGTGCCAGAAATTCACTAGCAAAGTTTATTATTGAACTTTCAGATTGTTATCAGTCTGGTGGGTGAAAAACAATATCAGAGTATGGTTTTAATTTGCACTTCCCTTATCATTGATATTGAGCATCTTTGTATTTGTTGAAAACTATTTGCATTTTCTTTTCATGAACTCTGTTTATATCCTTTACCCTTTAGTTATTATGTTGTAATTTGTCATAGTTTGGATTCTGCTGGAATCAGAGCCTAAAGGAAGAACTTGGATGCAAGTAGTTGATTTGGGAAATGATCCCTGCAAGCAGGAATAAGCCAGCATAAGTGTTTTCTATTAGTTGCTGTAAACCAGGTCCTCTAAGAAGCATGCAGAATACCTCCCAGAATTATTCCTCTAAAGCAGGGCTGGTCAAGACATCAATTGCAGTCCACCTGTGAACCACCAAGCAATTTTGGGGTGACTGCCTATATGCTCAAATACATAGCTACTAGACTATGGCATTTGGAGAGGGAGTCCTTGCCCCAGAAAAGTCTGTCCAGGCCTGCTCTAAAGAATGGAAGGCTGGTACATTTGTTCTCCTATCCTCCATTATTGCCAGCTGCCTGAGAAGTGTTACTCTCCCTTGCACTTTTGGACCACACACAGAGCTGAGAGCTTTGTGGCCTTAGAGAAGGCTCTGAAATAAAAAGTTAAAAGAAGTTAGGTGTGAGCTTGAGGTAAGATGACATTCCATGAATCTGAGCTCACAAAGAACTGTTCACCATAGCTCCTGCTGAAAATTAAAGATGGGCCAAAGGGATGTGTAGGGGGCACAAAGTGTCTGCAACAGTAGTCTTTGTTTCTTATTGACTTGTGTTGATGGGAAGATATAGTCTATCTATGAGTTAAAAATATTTTCCCTTGTTTATAATTTTGCTTATAGTATTTTTTATAGGTTTTTTTTAAATTATATTTTATTGTTAAATTTAATGGGGTGACATTGGTTGGTAACAATTAGGTAGTTTCCAGATGTACAAGTCCACATCACATCACCCATGCATCACATTATGTGTCCACCTCCCAGAATCAGGTCCCCCTCCACCACCATATATTTGGTGCCCACTCCCACCTCCCCCCACAACACTCCCTCCCCCCTTTTCCCCCTTCTCCAACGTTTTTGTTTTTTTTAAGATTTATTTTTATTGTTTTTGACAGAGAGAGACACACACACACAGAAGGGGGAGGGCCCAGAGCAGTCTCCATAGCTGCATGTCATTCGTTTTCTACATAGTTTCATTCCACAGGTGGGTGCGGGGCTACATAGGGCAAGAACTGGCCTGGTGAGATCATAACTGGGAGCACACCGTGGTCCAGCATATGGGTCTGCACAGGCTGGGGCTGGGATTCAATCCTCAGACCCTGGGGCTGCAAGAAGAGCGCTCAACCCATTGAGCCATCCCAGCATCCCCAATTTTGCTTACAGTATTTTTTTAAATAGTGGCTTTATTAAGATATAATTCATCATACCATACAATTCACCCATTAAAAGTGTATAAGGTTTCAGTATATTCACAGAATTGTGCAACCATCACCACAATAAATTTCAGGACATTTCTGTCACATCAAGAGAAACCCTGTACCCATTGTCAGTCATTCCCCATTTCACCCCTCCTCCCAGCCCCTGGGCACTACACACCTACTCTGTTTCTATGATTTGTTTATTCTAGACAGTTCATATAAATGGAATCATACAACATATGGCCTTGGTGACTGGCATAATGTTTTCAAGGTTCATCCATGTTGTGGCATGTATCAGTACTACATTCCTTTTTACAGAATAATATCCCAATTTATGGATATACCACACTTTATTTACCCATTTATTAATTGATAAACATTGGACTATTTCCAGTTTGGGGCTATGATGATGAATAAGTCTTCTATGAACACCTGTGTACACATTGTTGTATGGAAATATGTTTTCACATCTCTCTTATTTCATACCTAGGAGTGGAATTGCTAGTTTATATGGTAACTCCATATATATATCTATTTGAGAAACTGCTCTCCAAAATGGCTGTATCATTTTACATTCCTGCAAGCAATGTGTGAGGGTTCCAATTTCTTCATATCTTCACCAAAACAACTTATTGTCTGTCTTTTTTATTTCTGCCATCTTAGTGGGTGTGAAGTAGTATCTTATCATGGTTTTGATTTGTTTGTCCAATGGCTAATGACATTGAGCACTTTTTCATGTGCTTGTTGGCTGTTTCAGGTTATTCTTTTCTTTATGAATTTGGGGCTCTGTTGTTAAGGTGCATATATGTTTATAATTGTTATGTATTTCTGTGGATTGATTCTTTTATTATTATAAAATATCCTTTTTCTCTAGTAATAATTTTTGTCATAAAGTCTATTTTTCTAATATTAGCCACTCCAACTCTCCTTTAGCTACTGTTTCCATGGGTATAGTATGTTTTGCCACTCAATATTTTTTTTATTACTATATAGTTGAACCGCTCAGTCTTCTTTTATATCTTGAGCAATAGCTTTCCCTTTTCCTTTCCAAGGTGAAAATTAACTCTCCCATGTTATCTCTTATTATTTTTATATCTTCAGTTTTAAAGTTTCTATCTTTGGTTCATTTGACTTTGTTTGTTTGGTATTTGGTGTAAGATGTGGGTACAACTTAATTTTCTTATATATACAATTGCCTCAATACAGTTTATTGAATTATTTATCTTTATTGCTGCTTTGAACTGATACCTTTAGCTTATACTAAATTATCGAATATATTTGCATCTATTTCTTATTATCTTTTTTGTTCCATTATTCTGTTTATCTACTAATATACCAAGATCACAGTATTTCATTGATTGAGGTTTTATGTCTTATTTTATCATCCTACTAGCTTCCCCTCATTTCTATTATTTTTTAGAATGTTTCCAGCTATTCTTGTGTGTTTATTTTTTCATATCAACATTAATTATAATAATATAATTAACCACCACCATGGACCAGCTTTAGTAGTTATGGACACACAGTCAATATTATTTAATTTTATTACCTCTCTTTCTCCATCCTTCAATATTTTAAAACAAATCTCAGACATTATATTAAGAAATATTGTAAAATTTTCTTTGTATAGTTATGGACTTATTCCTAGGCATTTTATCTAGCTCTGTGCATGTGTGTGTGAGAGAGAGAGAGGGAGAAGATTTATTTTTATAGATTAATTTTGTACCCTTTCATTATTTCTATACAAAATACTGGTCTGGCCTAATTGGAATTCATTGATTAAAAGAAATAAAGTGAGTCACCACTGTTTATAATTTGTCAACCAGATTTCACCAATATGCTTACCTTAACTGTTAGAAAAATGCTAAAATTCTAGGTATGAAGTATCTTATGTTGTTCCAAACAACATGATTATTGCTTGAAACTTAATAAGAAGCCTGCGTAATGGCACTGCAAACTTACCTGGGATTCCTATCCTGTAAGTTTCTGTTTTAAGACCTGAAACAGTTGAGCCGTCTTTATTTTCCTATGACTTTATGATGTTGTTTGTGCAGTTGCTGGCCTTTGTTAGCCCTATAGACCTTAAACTCACTCCCTGATGATGTCAGGCTTTTATAGAGGCACATTAACTTCTGAGCCAATGGGGAACCATTTCAATCTTTGAGTTCTTATGAGAAACACTGATTAAGATGTATTAAGATTATATCAATGAATGTCACCCCAATAAATTTAACAACAAAAAAAAGATGTATTAAGAGTCACTTTGTGATAATAATAATAATTTTTTAGATAATTTCTAGTGTAGCACCATCAGTATCCTCCTGCTCTTTAGACCACTTTGTTTTTCAAACTCTCAGAGAGTTTTAACAGTCCCTTTTGACACTTTTCTGTATAAATTGATTAAGCTGGTCAGCTGGAATAGAGTCAGGGATTTGGGGTCTATATTCATTTCAGAAAACTCTAGTTGGCTTGAGCCTGTCTCCAAAATGGCATGTGGTATTTCCAAGCTAAATGATTTTCTGAATCCAAATAAGAAATTTATTTTGCATGTACCTGGTATTACATAGATAAATTAATTCTACTTTATTCCAAAAATTAAAGTGACTTTCTCCCAGATTGCAATGACTTAGTTTGAATGACATCTTTTAAATGACAAACTCTTGTGAATAGAGAGAAATATATCTCATTAAAATGGGGAAAGAGTTTTAATATGATACATAATGATATCTTTAATGCTATATCATATGATTTTGACCAAGTTTTAAATGACTGTCACTATTTAAGGTAATAGTACTTATCTCATTGAGTTTTTACAGAGATTAGGTGAACTGATATATTTAAAGTGCTTATACTAGCACCCAGCACATAATAACTTCAAGTGAGTATTAAATACATAAAAAAGAAAATACAACCTGAACACAGAGACATTGATTTTCCTAAAATAGATCAAGGGAAAAAACTGAAATTCTACAGTCTGTTTCCTCTTACCTTACTCTTGTTGAACTAACTTCCTTCTTACATATACAAATAGTTGCTAATTTGAACAACCTCTTTCATTTTAAAGATTCACCAATTCTCAGTCCGGCTAATTCTGCAATCAATTTAAGTGGAGCTCAGGACCTGACCTGGAATAAGAATGTTGTGAAGCCACTGGCTTTATCATTGCAGGTTGTAGGGAAAACTTTTGCTGCAGGTGATGTTTTCCTCACTTATATTTTTTTGGTAAATATATAGTCTATAAATAACTTGTGTGAAATTTAAATGACAAATTGGTAGAAGAAAACAGAAGCTGCTTCTTTGCCAATTCATGACAGAGGTGGGGCTATCTATTTATAATAATGTATTTTTATTAAAAACTTTGTGTTCTTTGTGTTCTAAAGAGAAGAGTTAAGGAATGACGTTTGACACACAAGGGAGACAGAGAAGGTTAATTCCATTCAGTAAACATTTTTTGGTTACCTGTTATGGCAAGGAACTGGGGATGCAAAGATAAATGAGGGTCAATCCCTGACCTCTAATGTACTTGTAAATCTAGTAGGGGACACAGAGCCATAAGAAGATATTTTTAGTGTACTGCAATAAATACAACAAAATGGTAGGGGAGCACAGACAAGGAGGTTTTAGCTCAACATTTTGGGGACTAATCAAGAATGAATTCTTGGAGGAGCTTGGTCTTGAACTATGAGGAGATATTCTCTGTACAAAGGAGTGAAGAAAAGACATTTCAGATACAGGGAAATGCAGGAGCAAAGTTTGAAATGAAGAAGCAGCATGATGTATGTATGAACTTAAAACAGTTTGGACTTGTTAGAACCATAAAATGTAAGCCTCAGGAGTGGCTGGAGGCCAGAAAGTGGTGGACAAGGGAAAGATCACAGGAGGCCAGGCTAAGAAGCATGGATTTTACTCTGTAAATTATGGGACAGAGTAATGACATGGTCTTATTTGAACTTCAGTGAGATCATTTTGGCAGCAAATAAAATAAGTAGGAAAACTACTTGGATATCATTTTAGTAGTCTAGGTGAGGAATGACGAGGTCCTTGGCCAGGGCAATAGTAGGTTGAAAAGGACAAGACAGATTGGAACTACTCAGGAAGCAAAATCAGCAGACTTGATTGATTAAAGTGAGCATGAAGCAGTAGGGGTCTCAGTTTACATCAGTCATTTGGGGCTAATGACAGTGCCATTACTTGAGACCATGAGTAGAAGGAGGAGCAGATTCCCCAGGAGGAGATCGTGAGTTTGATTTTGGACATTCTGAGTTTGAGCTACTCATGAGATATCCAAGTGGAGAGCTGTTCAAAAGTCATTTAATTTATCATAGGGAAACATCAGAACTGATAGTATGGAGTTGAGTCACCAATAATATGTGATTAAAATCACCAGGTAAACAGTATCAGTCAAGGAGAAATGGAGGTTAAAGCAAGTTGTGAACTAGGGATAGAATCCTAGAAAAGTCCAGTGTTTAGGAAAAGGTTAGAGAGGTAGAAGAAAAATGAAGAGAAAGAGAGCCTGTCATTCTTGAAACTTTCCAACAGTAAGGCATAATAATTTATTGAAATCCCTTTTGCTCCTATGATGGTCCAACAATTCTTACATGACCCACCTTCTGATAAGATTATAGACTTGAAAAAACTCAATCCAAGTTTTCACAGCATTAAAAAATTAATGACTGGCTGTAATCTCATGGTTGCTAAAACCATCAGATGAAAGGCTGATGAACAACTTTATAATTCAAGAAATAAGCTAACAACTCTTGAATCCATTGATCAATCTTAACATCTATCAGAGAGAAAACCAATCATTATGTGCCTCCTGGTGGAAGTATACTACAGTACTTATGAGATACTCTTGCCAAAAAAATCAAACCTGAATCTGAACAAACCTCTATCTAACAATTAGTTTATAAGAACTAGAGGAGATGTTAAATGATACCATAGATATCCAATCAGCAAAATTCAAAAAAATGAGAAATTCTGCCAGGTTTTTAGTAAATTAATTGTAAGGAAAAAAAAAAAAGAAAAGAAAAGAAAGGAAATCCTATATATTAAAATTAATTTAACTAAATTCAATGTGTGGTTCTTTTTTGAATCCCAGTTCAAACAAGCCAACAGTAAAAAAACCATTGCTGAGATAATTAGGGAAAATTTGAATACTGATAGAATGTTTGATATTAAGAAATTATTAAATGTTAATTTTAAGCATAATAACAATATTACAGTTATGTTTTTAAGAGTTATTTTCTTTTAGAAACACATATAGAAGTGTTTATGGATAAAATGATATGATAAGTGAGTTTGCTTCAAAATACTCCAGAGCATATATATTTTATGTGGGGATGAGGGGAAGAGATGGCAAGTACAGATAAAGGAAGACTGGGCATGTGTTGATAAATGTAGAAATTGGGTGGTGAGTACATAGTTTTATTATATTATTCTCTCTACTTTTGTATATGTTTAAAAACTCACATAATAGAAAGTTTAAAAAAAACGTTTTCCATCATCATCTTCAAAGAGTTCACTGAAAATGATTCTAAAATATCTCTTTGGGTCCTAGAAAATTATTTTCAGGTGACATTTCATTTTAATGAATGTACTTCTTTGATGGTGGTTATAGTCGGCTGTATATAACTGGGCTGTCCTGTCAGTGAGATTTCTTTGAATCCTAGTGTGTGAGGTTTATCGTATGGTTGCAGCGTATGGTTACAGAAAGTGGTGTCCTCCCCAGCCTCTATTCTGAGTGGATCCTCTCATGTACTACAGATGCTGCTAATGGAAACAGTAGCCATGGAGGAAAGAGCAGTGCCTCCAGTTCCACTCCAGCCCGCCCAGGGAATTTCTCTTTGTCGCCAAAACCTAGCTATGCATCAGGAGACCAAGGTACAATACTTATCTTGGAGTTTGGAAATAATGCACGTTAATTATGGAAGAAGGGCTACAGAGTTTGGAATGATGAATTATCTGACAGCATACTGCCAGTTTTTTCTTAACTTCACATACAATGTTTTGAAAGTTTGTGACTGGTGTGAGTGGAAATGATTAAATATTCATTATCTTGGTGATTCTACAGGATGAGCCTATTTATAAAATAATGTTGAAATAAATATATAAGGAAGTGTCTTGAAAAACCACAGGCTTTGCTGACCAAAGTACAGGGTTCAAAGTTCTTCTCTATTGCAAATCTGAGCCTTCCTCTCACTATCTACAAACTGGGTACAGCAGTTTACTTGTCCTACAACCTCACAAGGTCCTCAGTAGAATCAAGTGAAATAATCTGGGTTAAATTTTAAATTGTAAGACAGCATACAGATGTTAAGTGGTATTGTTACTGTGACTTTTTCTAATTTTATCTTTACCTCTAGGAGAGTGACTTAAGCTTTCTGAGTATAACCAAAGGTACTATGTTGGTTTGCCTTCTTTTCTTTCCTCCACTGCTTAGGACAAAGCTCATCTTTCTTTTTGCCTTCAGCTACCATGTTCATTTCTGGGCCACCAAAGAAACGACACCGGGGATGGTACCCTGGGTCACCTGTCCCCCAACCTGGCTTAGTTGTACCTGTTCCTACAGTTCGCCCTCTTTCAAAAACTGGTAAGATTCCAACAGAAGATGGGTTTTAAGTTTTCTTGAACCTGATCTCTCCCTGAACCCTTGGAGATAAATTTCCTTAGCCAACCATTGTATCCAATATTATGTATGGATATTGATAGTAGCTAATATTTGTCCCCATCACATCTGCCTTCCCTAGAAGCACATGTGCCATCACAACAGATGTTAACTTACCATCTGGCTTTGTTTTAGCCCATAGTACTGATAAGCCATTCTTTACATTGGACATGATACTACCAACCCACTATCATAGAGCACAAATGAACTTGATTTGCCAGTAGTGGTGTTAGTTGTATCCTCCAATGATCTAGCTCCTTGTGTGACCCATACTGATTATTTCTCACCTAGATAGTTCAGTCTGTGACTAGAATCCTGAAAAATCAACTGGTTCTCCTTTAACCCAAGCTGTAGCCATTCTGGTACCTACAATTAAATGTTCAAATGCTCATCTACCTTGCTGTACTAACCACAGACAAATGTAAATATGCCATTTCTAAGATGTAGATGGAGTTCTTCAAAAATTTAAGTTTGTTTAAATAATTAATTTTATAGACTACAGAGAGATGCTATATACACAAAGAATTATGCCAATATCTTACTGTGGTTGCCTCTAGGTAGTACTGATTGATGATGAGTTGATCTTTTGTCACACTTTTCTATACTTCTCAAATTTTCTATAATGAGCAGATATGACTTGATATTCTGGCAGGGAAAGATAAAATACAAAACAGAATCCAAAACACTACATGTGGAAAAACAACTAGAAGGAAAAACTACCAAAATACTAAATAGTAGTTCTCTCCAGATGATGGGATAATGGTTGATATTTTTCCTTTTGTTTTTCTCATTTCTAATTTTATAAAAGAAACATAAATTATTTTAATAAAAAAACAACAGACCACTAGACTTCTAAGACTTCTGCATTAAAAGTATTAGCACTGTGTTGGTTTCAGTTTGTATCACCTTTTGCTTTTATGGCTAATCTTTCTTGTCAAACAACTTTTTTCCAGAGTCCCTTTTATCTGCCCCAGTTCCACAGACCCTGTTAACTGGAATTTTACAACCTCGACCCATTCCTGCAGGGGAAACTGTAATTGTCCCTGAAAACCTGCTGAGTAACTCAGGAATCAGACCAGTAATTCTGATAGGTAAGGCAAAAGAATTCCAAATTGCCTATGTCAGCTGGAATCTAGAAGTGTTTCTCCATCACATTATTTGTGCATTTATTTATGTGTTCATGAATATTTTTGTTTATCCATCTACTGATTCTTTTAGCTTTTATTGGTGAGCTCCTTCATGCTTTGCCAAAAATGTGGCTAGAAGCTGGGAATGAGGCAGTCTTTTGGCCTATAAGGAGCACTGTGTAGTGAGGAAGTCTGCCATGTAAATGACAACTATAACACTGTGATATTTGAGCTGGTAGAGGTTTATAACCAAGAACTACAAGAGCTAAGAGGAGAGGGAGTTTAACTCTGCCTGAAGGGGGTGTCTAAGAAGACTTCTCAGAGGTGATGCTTCAACTGGAGATAGGAGAGAGGGGACATTTAAACCAAGGAAGCCAAACCACAGAAAAAAGAAACAAGCCAAGTCAGCTAACTGGTCCCACTCAGGATAACCAAGACGTCCCAGGATTGCAGAGCTGAACTATGGGGAAGCATCAGTATTGTTAAGGAGTGAATCTTTCCAAGCTGTCTATAGTGGAGGGGTAGAAATTTAGGGGTCCCTAGATTCCAGGACTAACTCAATGTCTTTCATATACACCCAAGAGTCCCCTCATTTGGGGTCTAGCCTGATTTACCTTCGGGACTTAACAAAAAGGGTGTTAAACCCCACTAGTTCTTTAGAATATGTCTGTGTGAGGTGTTATCTACTCCTTGCAGTTGACCTGAGCCTATTGGCACAGATGGTTTTGTTTAAAGCCCAGTGCTTTATCAGCCTTCTCTTTCTATTGATCCTGGACCTGTAGACACCTGGGGAATCATAGTTGTTTAAATTTCATGTCAGGAAGTTCTTATTGAACAACTGAGCTTCATGCATAGTGCAACAAAGCCTTGGAAAGATATGTAGAAAATGGGGACCCTTTGGTGTCTGCCTTTTAGAAAGACAGAGGGACTGTTGTTTCCACCAGACCACCAAAACAGGGTATATTTTAAACATAATTTTGTCCCATTACCTTCTGAGATAGTTTGAAGCTGTATACTGACATTAGGAGAGAACATAACAAAAAAATAGCTAAGATAGCAAAGAGAATAGAACCTCCAAGTACCTGTGACTGGTGGAACATTGCTTTTGATCAATGAGTTTAGCTTAAATTTTTTTTTTAAGAAAACCCCAGGAAGTAAAATATATTATGATAGTTTGTTTATTTGTTTCTTTTCTGACTTCTTATCTGAGAAGAAACTTGGTCAAGAATTTTATTAGAAAATATTTTATTATTGCAGTTTTACAAAGGATAGAGAGATGTTTTGCAAACTCTCATCAATCCTTTATGGCAGACATATAATATTAGCATGTCCTTTTTTGTGGAAAACACAGATAATATAATTTTTTTTAATATTTTGCTTCTTGTCCATCTGATTTATTGTAAGGATAAAATTTGGAGCATCTGAGTGAATTCCCTAGGATAGGTATATTTGAGTTATTTATTTGGAAGCCATCTCTGAGGGCAGGGAACTTAAAGCATCCTCGCTCCTAACTGAGCAAGCGTACCTGGTTGGACATCAGAATGAAATGTTGAACTTTATTGACCTGCTTCTGTTGGGGCAGGCTATGGCACTTTACCCTATTTCTATGGAAATGTTGGTGACATTGTTGTGAGTCCTCTGCTGGTGAATTGCTACAAGATTCCACAGTTGGAAAACAAAGATTTGGAACAATTAGGGTTGACTGGCAGCCAACTCCTGAGTGTGGAAAACATGATTCTTCTGACAATACAGTATCTTGTGCGACTAGGTAAGCTATTTTCTTGTTTAATGGTGACAATTTTTATTTTTTGTAACAAGTTTTTCCCCTCCTTTTCCTACTTTCTCAAATTCATCCACCTATCTCTTACTTTCCCTCTTTCACTTGTAACATTCTTTTCTTTCAATCCCATTCTCTATAACTTTCTCTGTCCTCTCCTTTATTTCTTCTTTTCTACTCCTTTTCTACCCTTTCTACCCCTTGCCTATTTCCTGCTCCCCACACACCCCCTTTTCTTTCAATCTATTCTCCCTTGCTCCTGGCTTTTTTTCTTTGGGTCCTAGAAGAGATAAATTGCTCCACCTAGTGTCCAATCTCATAATAGTCCTAAGGTTTCCAAAGTACTGTATAATATTTGATGACAGAACCTCAAGAGAGCTTGTGCCATGGCCACCTCTCCTTGGGAAGTATGGCAAAGCCATCTCTCTTAAAGTGCAACTACCATCTAGCATACAAATGTAGCCATGCCTTATAGAATTATTTTTCAATTAGCCTTTTTATCGTGTTTGTCCACTGTCCCTCCATCCATTTGTTCCTACATCCATTTTTTTCTTCTGCTATACCACTTTGATGTGGTCCCATAATGCTTTCCTTAGTTGAGGTAGCAATTGGACCTCCTTGGAAGGCCTTTTAGGCTTTAGGGTAAGGGGGTATATAGGTCATGAACCCTTCACTTCCTTTATTTGAGCCCCACAATGGGTGTATGCAGGTGCTTCGACAATACTATAGTGATTCAGCAGCATTTACATTGCAATGTCTTTTATTTTGCAAACTGCAGTAGACCATCTAATATACAGCCTAATTATACACTCACTCTAGGACTTCAAGCCACTGATTTACTTAGGAAGACATTGAAGATGTAAAGTTACACGTAAAAATTTTATCTGCACTCTTGTGAATTTTTTTTAATATTTGAAAATATTTTGCTATTGAATAATAAAAGCAGTGGGCTCAACAATGTTTTAAAAAAAACTTCAGCAGGCTAGATTCAGTCTCCGGAGCATTAGCTGGCACCTGTGGCTGTAACTCTTGGTGCCCAGAGAGCCTGAGGCCTGCTTTGACGTGGCTCTGCTTTGATAGGGGCTTTTTTTTTTTAAAAGATTTATTTTATTATTTGAAATAACAGGGTGGGGAGAAGGCCCAGAGCAATCTCCATAGTTGTACATCATTAACTGTGACATAGTTTCATTCCACACAGGTGGATGTGGGGCCACATGGGGTGGGAAACTAATGGGGGGGGCAGGATGGAGGGAAGGGTGTTGCATGGAAGGCAAGAACCTTCTCCACCACGTCAGTGGTGCCACCATTCAGCATATGGGTCTGCACAGGCTGGGGCTGGGAAACCCTGGACCTTGTGGTTGCAAGGCAAGCATTCAACCTATTGAGCTAGCCCGGCATTCCCTGACATGGGCTTTTAAACTTGCAAGGCTTCAGATATTTCATGAGCCACTTTCATTATACCTAGAACTTGCTAATCATGCTCATTAGTGAGTAATAAAATTATAAAAACCACCTGTGCCTGCAGTTCATTTGATTTCATAATTTTATCTCCTATGTACTCCTGATTAACTGGCACCCATGGGGATTGGTAGATGCCAGATAAATGTAAGTAGACTGGCACATATGGCAGATAAATGTAGTATTTCTTGGATTTGTTTTGCCATTTTCTTCAGTTCTGGTTAATGGAGCACCTACTGTACTGATTTTCAACTGTGTTCCAAGATCTAAAACCAGCTTTAGATGTATACAGAATCAGTGAAACAAAAACATACAGCGTGATGCAATTATAGCAAACCAAGCCAATCAGTATAGCACTTTTTTTCAATCAGCATATGGTGATGGAAGGAGAACTGACTCTGGGTGGTAAGCACACAATGCAATACATGGACAATGTACTGTAGAGTTGTACACATGGAACCTATGTAATTTTTACTAACCAATGTCACCCCCAAATAAATTTAACAATAAAAGTAAATAGATAATAAATTTAAAAATAAAAAATTAAAATCCAAGTTAACTAAATGAACCAAGTTATCAAAACAAAAGTCTTCCCTTAAATGACTAAAAGTTTTTATCTTAAAAAATAGAAAAACCTCCATTCAATTAAATAAAACTCTTTTCTGTCCTGCAGAATCAGTTCTCTCCAGAGTTTTACTTGGATTAATTATATCTCTTAATGTGCAACATAAGTAGCTATTTCCTTTTTTAAATCTAATTTTTGTATATTGAGGGGATGCTGGGCTGGCTCAGCAGGTTAAGCGCTCGCCTTGCAGCCCCGGGGTCCAAGGACTGAGTCCCAGCCCTCACCCATGTGGACCCATGTGCTGAACTGGGATGCTTCCCATGTGGGAGGCCCCCAGTTCGGTTCTCACCTGGGCGAGCTTCCACGTAGGAGGTCCTCTGTTCAGCCCCCAGCTTGTGGGGGCATGCATCCTGTGGGGGAGGCCCCAAGCCCAGTTCTCACCCTGTGTGGCTCCCCACCCACCTGTGTGGAATGAAACCATATCAAAAACTGATGACATACAACTATAGAGACTGCTCTGGGCCCTTCCCCCTTCTTTCTGTCTCTGTCTCTCTCTGTCAAAACAATAAAATAAATCTTTAAATTTTGTACGTTGAGACATTTCTTTTCAATAACTATTTTGGAGTCCTTGAACTTTTTTTTTTTTTTTTTTTTTTTGCCTTCAGAGGTTTCTAAGAACAGACAAGAATATTTTCGCATGTGCTATAGATTATAGACATTTTAAAAAGTAAATCCAAACTTTTAAAAGGACAGACAGGTCTAATATTTTAATGACTCAGTTACCTGGAGGTAACAGAAGAAGAAAAGCAAGATTGTTCGGAAGGAACAGGCCTTTACACTGCAGTCACTTGAAAACAAAAAAATTCTGTTATTTCACAATCTGAAAATCTTTTGAAGTAGATAATGAAATCAGCAAATCCAGAGATTCTTGGATGGCTCTCAGTCTGTTGGAAACTTGTCTTTTCCTATTAAGATAGTTCTATCTGAAAAACCGTCAGAACTGATGCCTGAACTGAGTTGAGTTACTTGAAGGAACAAAATGACTATTATCAAGTTTGTGAAAAGTAACGAAAAGGCTCCTGCAATTTAGCTACAAAGGCTGAGGTTGAAGAAATGATGGGAGGTGATTGGAAGCAAGGCATTTTACTCTAAGAACTTGCTTACCTCATTTAAACTTCAATACATTTTTTTCCCATTTCTCAATTCCTAACAGTAATTCAGTCAGAACTCTATAAAAGTAAGTTGTAAGGCAACAGAGAATGCTGTGAACATGTTTGATAATTTTATTTTCCCCCAAATGCCTTTATATTTGGATTTAATTATGCTGCCTAATAAAATATATTATGAAATCATGGTTGGGAATGGGTCTTATGGACACACCTATTAACCAGGCCTCTGAGCCTTCAGGTTGTTTACGAGAGGCAGTAGGGAAATTGGAGAACAATTAGAGCCACACACTTTTAAGCTATCATTTGTTCTGTTGGAAGAAAGCTTTAAGGAAGGCCATCTTCCCTTCATCTCATACAGTCAGTATGAATCTGTCTACTTTGAGATGATTACTAAGCATATATACCTAGGGACCACTAACCATGCAGCTAATTTGATAAAGCTAAAAGAAGATCAGATGTCCTGGTGGCTCCCAGATGATAAGAAGGCATCCACTACCAACACCACTGCACTCCCCCAGCACGTGATTGGGGAGGACCTAGGAAACATAAACAGTGTCAGCATTGCAGTTTTCTGGCCCTGTTTCCATGTATGGAAGAGAAAAATCTGTCTGTTAGGATTTTACTCTCCTACCTCCTTCTGGCCTCCAACCAATCCTGAAAAAACTGTTTGCTCCAATTAAAATGGTTTATTTTTTATATTTATAGTATTTTATCTTTCTTATCCTAGAACACATTACTAAACCTTTATTTTCTGACTTTCCCAGAGGGGATGGATGGGTAGAGGGCAGAAGGGCCACTTAAACTCCTATAAGAGAAAGGAAAGATTTCTGACTCACTCAAAGCGCCTCCTTCCCACTCAGAAGTCTAGGGTCTCATCCCTGCATTCTTTTTTAAGGGCTTTTGAGCCCCAAGTTCTGAGGCTATTGCTTGCTGTCAGATCACAGGCCCTGATAAATCTTTATCTGTTAATGGGAGCCAGAGTTTCAAGTCTCAGGTCTTGTACAGCAAAAGAAATGACTCTGAACAGAGGAAGTGAACATGGTGTCACTGGTTTCAATTGAAACTAAATGTAGGAATTGATTTGTGCCAAACTTTGGTTTGCTTATTTTATCCTGAAGATTGGTTGAGTTTCTAAAGAGAATAAGAGAAACACAATTTTCCTAATTCCAGGGTCCACAGGTCACCTGCAGAAGTTTAACCACAACCATGGCTAGGGGAGAGAGCTACATGCCATATTTAACAACCCAGAATGCTGGGGAATAACTAGATGATGAGAGCATGCTCTATTTGGGGAAAGTATGAGGCTGCCTAAATATAAATTGGGAGTCAAAAGTAATTAAACTTAATTTTCCTGTGAATGGTATTCTCAAAATTAGATATAGAGACAATACATGAAAATATTTTACAAAGTACCTATAAAATAAAATGAGAAATAAGTGAAACTTAAAGTTAATCGTGCACCATTAGGTTAGCTTTTTATGTACTTCATTAGTCATTAACCATTTCCATAATGTCAAGTTTATAGTTTGGGCAATGTGCCCCTTTAACCCTCTTAGTGCTACCTTCTGCCAGCGGAACTAGCGAGAAATGCGAAGGGTTAAAAAATGAGCATTCGATTAGGCTGAGCTTCCCAACACGTAAACAAATCGATGTCAAAGTTATAGTAAGATTTATGCTTCATGAAAAGTAAATTAGAATTGATGATAAAAAATAACAAAAATGTGTTATATAAAGCAGAGAATTCACACTTTAGATAGGACAAATAACCATACATCATACAAGAAAAAATGTGATAAGTTATAGCACTTTTAACTGTGGTCTACGTATGAGCCGATACATTGGCCAGTTGCACTAAAAGGGTTACGTGACCATCTCCCAAGGCGTATGGTAGAATTAATACTGTCTCTGAGAACATCCTCTTTTAAAGATATCAAGATTAGAATAAAAATGAATGAAAGCCTGCATTAAAAAATATATATTGAGGCAGAGAGAGAAGAGAGAAGGTAATTTCACAGTGGAAAATGGTTAGTAGGGGCCCCTACAGCAGGAAGCTTATTTGCCAGTTACAGTATGGTGGGCTTAAAGGACGGCACACCGATATGTCTCTCTTCTAGCTGCAATTTTTAAAAATTCTAGCTGTAATTCTCTTCCATTTAGGTCCTGATCAGATACCTCTCAGGGAAGAATTTGAGCAAATTATGCTGAAAGCTATGCAGGAATTGACTCTGAGAGAGAGAGCCTTGCAGATGGGTGCTCAGTGTACACCTGTGTCACCAGGACAACTTCCCTGGCTCGCTAGACTCATTGCCAGCGTGTCTCAAGACTTGGTTCATGTGATTGTGACCCAGAACTCTTTGGCAGAGGGCATTTCAGAGACATTGAGGACTCTCAGTGAAATGAGACACTATCAAAGGCTACCAGATTATGTCGTAGCAATTTGTGCATCAAAAATCAGAGGAAATGAATTTTGTGTGGTAGTATTAGGTGAGTAATGTTTCTTGTTGTTGTTGTTGTTGTTGTTTAATCCATTCATTCAATCATTTGTCCATTTCAAACAAATATTTACTGGGTGTTTCAGGCATCCATACAATTAATCTCTGGTTAAGTGCCCCCACTTGGGTTCTTCCTCCTAATTTTAACTTTTCCTTTTCTCCTCAGATCAGATTTTTGTAGCCCTTGGTTTGGCTGTTGTCCCTGTCAGCTGGTTGTGGGAGCATTAATTTCAAAGCATGCCCTAGTAACAGATAAGCTTGTCTCATGTAACTTCTGTCCTTAAAAGATTTTGGAAATGTTACCACTCTAGCATGTGATAAAGCCATTGCCACAGGTGGCCTAAGCCAGTTCATCAAATTTGCCAGGAATTTAGCTCATGAATTTACCCCTCACTGAAGAAAATCTTTAATGTTAAAATATTGACTCTAAAGAAAAGTTTCAGAAATTTGATACATTACAAAAAGTACTTTTGTTTCTTGTGCTGATTTTCTATCAGGCACTATTCTGAGTAGCCACTGGGACTAAATTTTGCTTTTCTTCTCTAGTGAATAGCTCTCACCTCTTTCTCCCAATGAGGCCGAGCCCCCTCCCTTTGGCAAAACCTGCCCGCCCATCTCTCTGTGATGCATGCCTCCTCCAGAAAGCTTCATTTTTGTTTTCATTTATAAAATAAACTTAACAACTTAAGTTTATATTTTTAAGATAAATGTTCATCATAACCATGGAAACAATTTTTTAAAGGTTTTTCACATTCCTCGCTAGTCTTTAAACACAGGCTTGGTATGGTTTCACAGTTACAAACATATAGTATGTCATTTCCCCCCTAACATCATATTATAAATAACTTCTGTTTAAAATTGTCATTTCAAATGCTGAGTAGTTTTCCATTGTTTGATGTACCATAATTTTCTTAACCGAGTTTCTGTAGTTACATATTTCAGTTTCCAGTGTTTGCTATTATAAATCACGTCCCAGCAAACATCTTTTTTTTTACTGACACATCGTATTCTCTCCCTCTATTTTGCAGGTCAGCATCAGTCCAGAGCTTTGGCAGAGAGCATGCTCACCACAAGTGAGTTTTTAAAAGAGATAAGTTATGAGCTCATCACAGGAAAGGTCAGTTTCCTGGCATCACATTTCAAAACCACGTCATTGGGTGAGTGATTGTAGGATTCAGCAACACTGCCAGCCCTTGGCTGTTCGGTTTTCAGAATTTAAATCTTAGCCTGTCAGGGAGATAAACGTGGAGCTTACACTTGCCTGCTGACCTCCCTTCATTTGGAATGGCTTGTCCTATGTGTTTTGTGACTGACACACAGCAAGGCCATCCAGAGGAAGGCACAGGGTTCCTAGAATGGCAGGCCTCAACTCAGCCACTCTGACCTTGGGTGAGAATCTGTCCTCGCAGATCTCAGCTTTTTAATGTCAAATAGAGATATATTGATCCTATCAAGCCTGCTTTTAGTATTTATGGAGGCCAAGAGAGATACAGCACGTGAAAGCATGAAAATTGTAAGCTTGATATAAATGAAGGTAACTGTGGCAATAGGAATGGCCAAGTGTAAACTTGGATATGAAAAGCTGGCTCACTGACAAATTTTGATGAGAACCCAGCTTAATGGTCCAACATGGAGACTGATACAACCTACATACCATTCCTGCAACCTCCTTATCTCCACTTTATTTTTTAACAGGTGATGACCTGGACAAGCTGCTAGAAAAAATGCAACAAAGAAGAGGAGATAGTGTGGTTACCCCCTTCAATGGAGACCTTAATGAATATGTGTCACCTCAGGAGGCTACTGCCATGATTCCCACACAAAACCTGGGTAATGTCGCCTCAGACCAAAAGCAGGCAGTCAGCGCTCAGGACAGACACAGAGGCTAAGTCATTCTGAGAACCTTGAAGTCCCGGCTTCCAGTCACCGACTATGTATGACAGGCTTCCCCTTATTATCTCTATGACAAATCTGGCTCAAGTTCAAAATGCCTTTCCGTGTGGCCTGGATCAAACACCTTGTTCTTAATAAATATCTCCTCAAATTAAAATCAAAGACTTTGTTTTAAGCAGTCTCTCTTTCTCTCTCTCTCTCTCTCTTTTTTTTTTTTTTTTCTTTCTTCAAAAGATTCTTGGGTCCACGGTGTACTTCCTTAGCTCCACCAGCTGTGCCCAGAGAGCTGTCGGTGCTCGCTGGGGGCTTCAGAGAACTGCTTGAGAGAGTCTAGACTGCAGTCCATGCAGGGGTGCTTGCTCTCCACTGCCTTCATGTACTCTCTGACGTTTCAAGCACACATAATGAGGAATAGTGAGGGCTTTGTGGCAGATAGACCACCAAGAGCAAAACATCTACTGCCCTACAACAAGCTCCTGGGATAAAAAGGGGGATGGTGGGAACCGGCTTCAATGGTTAGATTGGGTTCCTATGGGTTCAGATTTCTTCCCCAATTCCCTCTTTCATAGAGATAACATAGAAAAGGATGGTGGAGAGGGTGGGGAGAACAGGAGAAAAGATAGGTACAAAACAGATCCAGATAAGCTGCTACTGTCAGCTTTTGGCCTCCACTTGATAGGAACATATTATTTATATATTAAGATTGCCTCTGCAATAAAAGTAGCACAGCTTGGCATCACTTCAACCCTAACAACAAATGCAAATACTGACAATAAGTATCTTTTTTGTCTTGTGGATATTAGTTGGTAATAAAGTGATTATGGAGATGATCTAAAATGTGTTTATACTGTTTTGAATTATTAACAGAGTTAGAATTTATAAATGCCCAGGGAGCTTACAGATTCCCACATACATATTCTTGAGTCCCTGTTTAAGAAATATTGCTTAAAGATACTTTTAGGTTTTCTCAAACTTCAAAATTTGTTAAATTCTACAAAGTTATGCCATTTATCCATGTTAGTCCCCGCTGATCTAATATATGAAATGAAAGAAATAACAGTCTAATGATCATAACACAGACTTTAATCATTGCGGGTCAGAAACTTTTGGACTACTATTAAAAGTTGCAGCTTTGGTCTTTTCTAGTAGGTTCTGTCAGCCAGGAGGGAGACCAGCCTGTATAAATCTCCACTCACGGTCAGTGTTCCACGTGGCTGGAGCATTGTGAGTACTATCTTTGCGTTGGCTCCATTGCAGTTTGATTTTAAAGAACGTTGATTAGCACAGGTTACTTGGTCCCTGGTTTGTGCCAGTCAGACTTCTACATATGTTCCTAATAAAAAGCAGCCCTTTAAAAAAGTATTGGATGTTGCCTGGTCAGGCATCTAGCTAAGCCCGTGTGAGTACACGCATGCATGTATAAGAGAGATTGATTGCTTGGCTATAACTTGTAATAAAAAGCTACTGGCATACTTAGAGTGTCTGGGCAATGTTTCTCTCATACATCACCTATTGAGTGGCCGGCTGGCCATGTCAGGAGTCAGGTCTCTTCAGATAGCACAGGCGTCAGCACTGGGGTTGACCACAATCATCTAGACCTGCCAGGTCACACGCACTGGCAACATCAAGTGTGAAAAAGGTGAAGGTAGTGTCTCCGTGACCTATGTTATACAGTCAGAAGGAGGAGTGTTTTAAATCATGGTGCAGTGGACTTGCTGGAGAGGAAATGATTACTGTGATGCCATCCAGAAAGCTCAAAGAACTTAGCATTATCATGGTTAGGACATTGCCTCCTTCCCTGAACTGGGGCTGAACCGGGGCACCTGACCTGTACTAAAGACAACGGAAACTTTTCTCCCCTTTTCAGAGATGAGTTCTGGTTCCAGCTGCAAGTGTGGTCTGTCGCCCCCATTTCTGGCTGGGAGAGGGGTGTTGAGTTAGTGATTTGTGAGACAATTTTAAAATAAAACTCACCACATTCATTCTTGAGCACATCTTTTCAGCCAACATTTTAGGGAAAATATGCAAAACTATTAAAACTCAATAGAGAGTGAAAATAGAAAATGAGGATTCTTGATAACCGAACATTACTGTGTGTGTATGTATTATATGTCCCCAAATGGATTCATAGTGGTCATCACAGAAGTGAATTAATCTTGTTCTTATGTCTTTTTTATTTTAGATTTAGATAATGAAACCTTCCAAATTTATCAACCACAGCTTACAGTTGCCAGAAAACTCTTATCACAGGTGTGTGCTATAGCAGACAGCGGCAGCCAGAGCCTGGACCTCGGCCACTTCAGCAAAGTGGACTTCATCATCATTGTCCCAAGGTCAGAGGTTCTGGTCCAGCAAACTCTTCAACGGATTCGACAATCAGGTAAAATCAAACTTTCAGAGAGGACCCTACCTATATCCAGCCTTAAATTCCCTCTGCCGCTTTTTCTTACTCTGTTTACATGACACTTCCATCCTTCTTTACAGTAATAAAAATCATAAGAGCACTTTAAATGTTACTTGGAATTTATTGGTAAGTTTTTCCTCAAAGTACTCTTGCCTTTTTCCCCTCTTGGTCAAGGACAAATTGATGTACATGTTTTCCTGATGCTGTTAAGTCTGTGATGTCATCAGTGGGCAGTCATCTATGAAGAAAAATTTTCTCAAGGCAAGGTAGTCCTCCATGGGATCTATGCCACCTGAACTCCTTCTATAGCTTAGATAGGTCACATTCCCCTAGGTGGATTCTTAGTCACTCAGCATATTACCAGCACATTTTTAGCCTAGAAACCAGAACACTACCCTCCATGTCAACAATGAGAAGTTGGAATTTCTCTTAATGACCTTAAGAGAATAAGTATAAAAGAAAAATTTTCCCAGAGAATATATAAAAGTAGGAAGCAAAAATTCTACAAGTCTGTAGTAAATAATATCCCCTTCAAATCTAAAGTTTGCTTACAATTATAAGAAGCAGTAAAGAATTTAGAAAGTCAGGACATCTGAAAATGCTTGCCTTTATAAACTAGGTTTGAAAAGGAAATTGTTAATGTCAAGTTGCTTCTGGATACTTTAGTTGAGGGGAACACACACACACACACACAGAGATTTTTATCTGAGGGATGAACCTTTTGCCACAGTAAAAATTTTTATTGTCAATGTATTTGGAAATAGATAGAAAGCAGAAAAATTTAGAGGAGCTTAAATTGTACTTTATATGTTTCATGCCTATCATACAGTGCTCCTTAAATTTTAGTGTTCATACAGATCACCTGGGGAGCTTGTGAAAATGCAGATTTCCCTTCAGTGGTTCTGGATGGACTCCAGATTCTACATTTTTAAAAACAATTTATTTTATTGTTTTTGACAGAGAGAGAGAGACAGAGACCATCTCCATAGTTGTATATCATAAGTTTTTGACATGGTTTTGTTCCACACAGATGGGCGGGGGCCACAAAGGGCAGGAACTGGGCCAGGGGCCTCCCACACAGGAGGCAAGTGCCTGCAAGCTGCGGACTGAACCTGGGGCTTCCCACATGGAAAGCTTGCCCCTGCGAGAACCAAACTGGGGCACAGCCCAGTTCAGCATATGGGTCCGCACCTGCTGGTGCGGGGATTTGATCCTTGGACCCCAGGGCTGCAGAGCAAGCGCTTAACCTTCTGAGCCATCCTAGCTTCCCCCAGATTCTGCACTTTTAATAAGCTCCCAGGAGATGCCAGTGCTGCTGGTCAGAGGACCACACTTTGAATAGCACAACTCTATAAGAAATCTTTTGTTGTTAATTCCATGGGCCCAAACAAACTGACTGACAGTAGATTTTTGCCTCTTCAACATCTCTTAGTGGCCATGACTGACACATGTAAGGTCCATGCCTTCTGGAGGTCCATGTGCCTGGTAGACAGTGCAATCTTCTTTTTAGCCCCTAAAATCCTGAATGACCAGTTAAAATGACCTGTTGGCCTATGGCCAGAACCTATTGGATTGACTTTTAGGTCATTAGCCAGAAGAGATCAACATCTTTTCTTATAGCTCTCCCAGAAACCAGAATGAGTTCTAGGTTTTTGCAGCTACTGGCCATTTCTGCATTTTCATTCTGCCCCTCTGTCCACTGAGGGAAATGGATGGGCTTTTGTCACACCAAGCATTAATACCCCTTGCTTATGGACTTATCACCTCCATAACACGGAGGGAGTACCTTTTATAGATGTTTTACTTCTACCAATTGGCGCTTGTGGCCTTCCTGAGGTTGTGACCTGATATCCCAAATCGTGCTGGAGCAAACACATCATAGCACCTGTTCAAGTGGTGAAATTCCGCTGGTCAGCACTTACGCTCTCTGCAGAGCCTTTTCCTGAAATAACCTCCTGATGACCTGTACTTTCACCTCTCTTAGTAAATGCAAGACCCTAAATAAAACCTTGCAGTTTTTACAGATGAAGAACTTACGTAGGTCCTTCCTTTTCCCTTTTCAGTGACCTCAGACTTTTCTAAAGTGAGCATTTTAAGGTTATCACTGCTCAGACAGGCATCCAAATTTGACTAGATACATAAACTTGGAATCCAGAAAAATCAACATTATGGACAGGTTTGGAAACTTCAAGGCAAAGAATATTTTTTAAATTATTCATATCTGGCTTTAGCATACATGCTAAAATTTTTGCTGCAAAACCAATCAGTTCTATATATTTAAACATAATTGTATTCATTTTTATTGTAGAAAAAATATAGTTATAGTACTCTTTATTTTGAAAAATAAAAGAAACAAAATAGAAACATTTAAATACCTAAAATTCCTTCTTTCAAGGATAATCAGTGTTAAAATCTAGGTGGTAACAAATGATTTAACACCTAGTATTCCAGGTTTTCTTCTCTGTGTCTGTTTTTCTCATTTGAAATTATAGTAAGCACATTTTCCTATGTCATTGTAAGTATCACTCTTAATGAATGCATAGTATTTCATATCACAGCACTGAAATACATTTGCTTTGATATTTAAATATCTTCATTTTCTTGGAACATATGACAATTGATAAAGAGAACAGGAAGGACCCTAAGCATGTTAAAGTGTTAAAATAACTTGTCCAGAGAAGAGTAAATAGCAGGAGATTATCCACTAAAACAACTCTTAAAAAAAACACAGCTATGAAAACAGAAAAGGTTCTCAAGAAATCATCTGACTCTGTTTCCTCCTATTTCACCATGTAAATCAAGGAGAGCTTCATTTTCTGAAGGTCACAGACCTTGGGGACAGGAACCATTTTTCATCTCTGCCTAGTGCCTGATGTGGTGTCTTTCTCAGGCCTGGGAGCAGTAGGTGCTCAACTAATGCTTGAATGGAGGGGAGGGCAAAAGGGCGGGGAGAGGAGAGACAGTCAGGGAGAAAGAATGCCCAAGTGCTCAGCTTTATGCTTCCATTTGCCTTTCCCCAAAGGCAGCGTTCCAGCAGTCAGCCACCAGGGAGGCACCAGGGAGGCACCAGGCAGGGAGAGCAGCCAGGGCATGCAGAAAGGCCATATCCTTGGCAGCCCTGTGGGGCTGAAAGAAAAGGGGAAAATAGAAACCATCACGTTGCTGCAGACCCAGCACTAAGGCAAAGCACTTGATACCTCAGCTGCATTCTAATTACAGAAGGGAGGCAGAGGGAAAAAGGAAACAAAAGAAAATATTATGGAAAGAATTTGAGGGTAAAAAAAAAAAAAAAAGAAATGAAATGAAATGGGTTAAACATTTGTAAGTTTTCCCAAAATGGACTTGTAACTGCTGGAGTGCTCAGTGATGAAGCAACATAAGGAATTTTTAGATGCTAGGACATGCTTTTGTTTTAGTGTCATTTAAAAAATTTGTTGTTGTAGAGTAATTCTTCTACTTCAGGAGACCCCCACGTTCTATATCAGTGCCATCAAAATAGAAGCTGCTTTCAATTCAAGGTGAGTAGGATGGAAACAGGAAGTATTAGTGACACTGCACATTTTCCTCCTCCCTGCTTTTAAAATGGTATAGGTGGGGGCCCCCAGCGGAAGTTTCATCATGCTCCAAGGAGTGACACAACTGTGATGCCTCTACACAGGCCTGATTATAAAGGAACCAGAGAGACAGTTTCATCTGCTTTATGTAGATAATTGTATCCAAATGGACATAAGGAGGGTTCAGGGCAGTGGTAGAGGTTAAAAGGGGAAGTGAAAAGATGGAGGAAGACATTTTCATTCTAAAATATATTTTCTTGATCTCATAAACCTACGCCCTGGTCAATCACCTAAAATTTAAACAGAAAAAAGTACAGTATTTATTGGGCAGTGACAAAGGCAGCAGGGAAAGGGATCCCAAGGAAGAAAGTACTACTAGGAAACCACTCTGTCCTGAGGTGGAATACAGAAACACCAGAGATTCCTTCGTACAAACATAACCAAACACGTTAGCATTCTTTTTTTTTTTTTTTAATTTCTGTTAAAAACGTAGCTAACATACAATATTATATTAGTTTTAGGAGTACACCATAGTTATTCAGCATTTATATACTTAAAGAAGTGATCACCATGATAAGTCCAGCAACCATCTGACACCATATCATGCTGTCATGATATTATTGACTAAAAATTCAATATTATATTAATTTCAGGTATACAACATAGTGGTTAGACACTTATATAATTTAATAAGTGATCTTCCAGTTAGCATTTTTAAAGTCTATTTCCAAGTAAGTATTAGCCGCCCAGTGCCCCCTTTCCCCCACCCCCCTGGTTTACAGAAGATGTTGGCACCTGGTTCATACTTTTCTCTGCCTCCCAACCTGCCATCACCTGGGAGTACTCCTCTCTGGGTGGGCAACCTAGTCATACTCAACCTGAAGCTCCTCCTGAAGCTCCTCATCCTCAAATACCTTTACTTGCACTCCTCCTCAGTCATATCCAGACCCTGTTGGATCCTGGAATCATTCATTCTCATACCCACAACGTCAGACCACAGACTCCTTTGCTACATACACGGGGAAAAGAAAATCAACCTTTCCAATTGATACCATCATAAATTCTCTCTTGGTTCTTTAGCTGGATCTCCACAGTGGCAATTGCAGACTCCATGTCACTCAAATTTCTGACCTCATCCTTCTCTCTTAGCAAATGGCCGTGCCACCAACTTTTCTTCTCCAAAAATGAAAACTTCAGATGAAAATTTCTTCCTCCCAAATCTAGAAACCTAATTGCATACATATTCATCTTTCTCTCTTCCCTCATGATCAATGAAAGGGCTGCCCTCCTCTATTAAGCCTGATTCTCCCACCTTGTTCTAAGTGTCACTTCTCCTTCTCATGGAACTCACACTATTATTTCTTCTCTAGTTGCTGCCTTCAACTTCTTTCTCTCCTGGAGCTCATTTCCATCTGTTTAAACTCACCCCACCCTCTCAAAGACAAAACAAGCCTCTGTTAATCCTACCTAAACCTCCAGCTCATCCTCCTCTAGTTAACTGCCAAACTTGTTGAGAGAGTTGCCTGTTCTTAGTTTTCTCCATTTCCTAATTGCCCAGTCACTCCTCAACACCCTGGAGACTGGCCTCCACTCCCCACCCCCACCTTTGTAGGACTCACCCATGTTACCAGTGACCTTTTCAGCCCTTATCTGAACTCTTGACAGCATAGGTGACTTTCATTCCTTCTTTTAAACACAGTTTCCCAGCCTGCCTTCCTCAACTCATGGACCAGTGCTCATCAGCACCCTGCCTGTCTCCTGCCATGGCCCTCAACACTGTGTTGTGGCTGTGTGCTTATTACTGCTCTTTCTCTTTAGAAAGAAAAATATTTCAGGGAACATCTCTGTTATGTCTATGACACAGCAGTCAATAAATACAAGGTGTCCCCCCCAAAAAATGTAAATGTACTTTGAATGACTAGAGTCAGTGTTTATTAACATACAGTTTATTTTCAAATTTAAAAGAATCTACAAAAAGAAATTATTTATTTATTTATTTACTTTTTTTGTCAACATCTGCTTTCAAACTGATGATCACTCTGGTCCAGGCACTGTTGGCAACTTGAAGCAAGGGAATCCTAAACATCAAAAATCATTCTCTTGGATATTTGTGTGCATCTCGTTCAGTGGCTGCCTTCAATTCATTGACTGTTGCCATTTTAGTACTATAAACTTTATCTTTTATGTATCTCCATTTAAAAAGTCTAGTGGCATGAAGTTTGGTCATGTAGGGTATTTCATATTCACCAGACCTCACCCATTATTTCAAATCAGTTAAACCTGGGGGAAGCCGGGATGGCTCAGCTGGTTGAGCACTCACTTGCTTTGTAGTCCTGGGGACCAACAAGGGTCAAATCCTGACCCTGGCCCATGCAGAACCAGGGTGTGCTTCCCACGCAGGAGGCCCCCACCCCTGGTTCGACCCCTGGCTTGAGGGGGCATGCCTCTCATTCCGGAGTCTCCCAGCCCAGTTCCTGCCCTGTGCAGCCCCCACCCACCTGTGTGCAACAAAACTGTGTGGAAAAAACTGATGATATACAACTATGGAAACTGCTCTGGGCCCTCCCCCTTCTCTCTGTCTCTCTCTGTCTCTGTCTCTCTGTTTCTGTCAAAAACAATAAAATAAATCTTTCAAGAAAAACATTTCAATCAGTTAAACCTGAAAAGGAGAGAAAATTATGAGTTATCAGCCATTAAAGTGTGCATATATATATTTTAGGGGACACCTAGTATATATATATATTAGTTGAACTAAATTTTTTGTAACATTTTGTTGAATTGAATTTTAAGTTAAAAGCTATTTTAAAAGGAAGGCATAGAAGTACTATTTAAAATTTGGTAGTTCTCTGGAAAAAATAAATTTAGTCATCAAAACCATGTTTCAGAAATCAGGGATGCTGGGATAGCTCAGTGGTTGTGAGCTTGACTTGCAATCTCAAGGTCCTAGGTTCAGTTCCCGGCTCCAGCCCATGCAAACCCATAAGCTAAACTGTGGCACAACTGGTAACCGCCAAGATGGCATGGCATCATGCAAAAAAGGCCCCCTGTTCAGTTCCCACCCTCAAAGCTCCACATCCACCTGTGTGGAATGAAACCATGTCACAACTAACAACGTGCAACGATGGAGACTGCTCTGGGCCCTTCACCCTTCACACTTGCTCTCTCTCTCTCACCTTCTCTCAAACAATAAATCTAAAAAAAGAAACAAACAAAAAAAACATGTTTCAGAAATCTACTTTGGCCAAGGGTAGAGACCTTAGATGTATATCTACCAGGTCTGTCAATCACACTAGGCTCTGAAGTTATATCTGTGTGTTCAGGATTCTTCTGTACAGACCTCCTTGATACCACAAGAGTATACACCCACATGGACAAATCTCACCAAACCCAGAGCAAGGCTTTTCCTCACTGAAAGGGTAGAAGGGAGCTAGCTGGGCCAACAGAAGATAAAAGGACAACCTATATAATCGTCAATGAAAGTGATCAGCAGGACTTTTAACCAACTATTTCAATTTCCAGGTTATTTATTTGCTAAAAAGTGGTTGCCTGGGTGAAAGAACACCCATTATTATCACAATACGTAAAAACTCAGTATGTCTCATGCTTTAGTATTTTCTTAATTTTTATATTTTAAGCATTGAATATTTTTGCATGCCACAGCTTTGGAGAAAACTGGATCCACAGTGAGCAGCTAAAATGGAGTCATTTGATTTTTGTTTGGGATATCTTCTTGATGAGAAGAACAAGACATAAAAATTAGAAATAAAAGATTTAGAAATAAAATTCTTGATCAGAAAAACATCAAAGGCTAAGAATGTATAAGCCAGAATACGTTGTTCTCTCCAAATAAACAGGCTAGTGGGGCATTGGCATGAGTACTGGATCACCTTTAATGGCACCTGGACATGTTAGATTTTTCTTTATCATTATCAGTTTTACTTGAAATCCAGAACAGTTAATTTCTACTTATGAGTTCTGGCTACTCATTCAGATTTTCGACCTTTGTGGAAAGGTCTTTGACACTGGTGCTCACAAGGGATTATGGACTTGGTGTGTGTGTTCTTGTTTTGATTCCCCCTTCAAGGCCCTTACATGGATGAAAAATTGCTGTTCCTCCTTTAAAGTGTTTAGAGGAATGGCCTGAGAGGACATGTTTTTTTTTCTCTAATAAAAGGGATTATGGGCTAAGACTCAGGTTTTCTGAAAACCACTTGGATTCTGTAGCCTTCAGTAAAAAAAAAAAAAAAAAAAAAAAAAAATGGAGGTGGGGCAGAAGTGGTAACAGTCTGGATGCTTAAGAGTACTTGGCTGTCCAAGAAGGTTTCTCTCCAGGGACCTTTCAAGGCAGCTCCCCAAGGTTCACGTTTAGGAAGCACAGTGATTCCCAACCACTGCGGGCTTTCTTCTAGAACTCAATGAGTAGCAAGATGTCATAAAAGAAGAGGAGTTACTGATGCCACCTAAGTTCCCATGTGAAAAGTAAGGTTTAGTATTTAGGTACACATAACCCTAAATCTCTTGGAGCCACCATTACTACCCCAAGTGGACCCTGCTGATGTAATTTTTGTTGAGTTGGAAATATGTGACATATTTCCTCATGATTTATTAGAATAGAAACTTTTATTTAATCCTAAAGAACTGTGATAAACAAATTAATTTATCAAGAACACAGAAAATGACCTTTTTCAGACAAGCCATTTGTCAGCACTTCTAACTATTTTCAGATTCCACACCTCTGTACATATTTTTGAAACCAAAACAAAACATGAAGGCTAAATCAGAAACTAATGAAAAAGTTTATATGGGGTGGAGGAGGTAGGGTTGGGATGAGTATAACTATTTACATAGTTTTGACTTTTGATCCTTATAAATGAGTTACATATTCAAAAAATGTAAATGATAGGAAAAAAACTTAATATTAAATATAAACATAAATAAATAAATCTAACTGCTTATAAAATTGATAACACAAGCACACACCAAAAATAATTGATTCAAGTATTTTTTAAAACAGTTTTCTTGGGGAAAGCCGGGACGGCTCAGCGGGTTGAGCACTCGCTTTGAGGCCACGAGGACCGAGGATCGAATCCCGGCTCCGGCCCAGGCAGGACCCACGTGCTGAACTGGGGAGTTCCCACAGTTCAGTTCTCTAACTGTCTCTGTCTCTGTCTCTCTCTCTATCTGTCAAAAAGTAAAATAGAAATAACTATGCACTGAAGACAAAAAGATAATTTCTCTCTATAAATGTGAAAAGATAAAAAAAAAAA
>PVKE010015051.1:0-34172 GCA_004027555.1 Craseonycteris thonglongyai
CCCCCCTCTCTAGGTAACCACCAAACCATTGAGTGTGTCCATAATGCTGGTGCCCTCTCCCACCTCCCCTCCCTCTCCCACCTCCCCTCCCTCTCTCCTTCCCCCCACTTCCCCTCCCCTCAGGCAATCACCCAGCTGTTGAGTGTGTCCATAGTAGCTCCTCTTCTTAGTTCCATTTGCTGATTTAACCTTTTCTGCTTGGCCCTTAATATCTTATGCCCAAACTCAGTCCTTCACTCTTTTCTTGTTGGTGTCCACACTCCTATTTGGGGGGTTCTCCTCCAGTCTCATGACTGCTCACCTGCAATGCACGTGATTCCTGAATGGAAACCTCCAACTCACCCTAATTTTACTCCAAACTTGTACTTGAAAAGATAATGGGCATTCAAAATTCGGTGTGTTTGCAACTCAGTGGCCCTTCCCAGCTCCTTTGAAAATAAGTTTATCTTTTCATTTGCTCAGACTAAAATCCTTAGAGGACTTATTGACTCACATATTTTTCATCTCCTGACCTACATACATATTTTCAATAGAAAACCATGATGGCTATAACTATGTCTAGAATCTGATTTTTTTCTTTCCATGTTAAATGCTATGATTTTAGTCCAAAATAATATCAGTTCTCACCACCTAATGTGTTCATAATGTCAGAATATTATAAAGAGTATATTAATACTATAATTGTTTTTTCCATAATTGTATTATAGTGAAGTCTTTTTTTTTCTTTGACACAATACTTAGCACTTTTAGGAGCTCACTGATTAGATAGATAGATAGATGATAGATAGATAGATAGATAGATAGATAGATAGATAGATAATAGATATAGATGAAATAATGAGCATGATTAATTTCATCATATTAGGTTATAAAACTTAGGTTTCAGAAAGCTTAATTAGTAGAGTTGGGGGGGGATACAGTTTCTCCTATGAAACATAACCATAAAATTTGAGATTTATCAAGGATAGACATTGAATTTTAATTTTCAAAACTAAACCCACTGTGATAGGAAGGTTAAGGGCTCCCCAAAAACATGCAATGCCCTGATCCCTAGAACTTGTCACACAACAAGGGGAATTATGGTTGCACATGAAATTAGGTTGTTAATCAGCTGACATTAAAATAAGGTGGTTATCCTAGAAAACCTGTGTGGGACCAATGTCATTGTGAGGGTCCTCTGAAGTGGTGGGAGGAGGCGGCAGGAAAGGAGCTCACTGTTAGATGTAAGGTGCTAACCTTGAAGCTGAGGATGGAGTCAGGGGACACAAGCCAAATAATTCAGGTCCTATCTAAAAGCTGAAAAAGGCAAGAAAGCAGATTCTTCCTCAGAGCCTCAAAGAAGAACCATGGTTCTGCTATCACCTGGGCTTTAGCCTAGTGAGACCCATTTTAGACTTGTGCCCCCAGAATTGTAAGAACAAATTTGTGTCCTTAAAGCCACTAAGGTTGTTATAATCTATTACTGCATTAATAGTAAACTTAATTTACCTACGCCGATACTAAAATCAGACTTTGTTTACAACTCATCTCTTTTCCACCTGCACAGAATAGATAGAGCAACTTTAAATATTTATCTGTACAGGAACTCCCAATGTCATTTTCCACGTTAACTTTGACAGCTTACCTGGCTTGGTAAGCGTTTCCTGACTCTTAGGCGTTCCTTCTTATTACTCCACAGTTTGGTCCCCTTACTGTCCACATGCGGCTCCCTGCCCACCACTTCCCCAGGGTTTGGCTTCACGTCTCTTTATTCTGCAGCTTCTGCATTAATCTTCTCTGATGCTGCTGGTACGTTATCACAGATATCTCCCACTTCACGTACCTCCTACTGCAAGTTTCCCAAACAGCATTTGTCTGTGTTGCCTGATAGGAAGTGAAAAATAGTTCCCAGAGTCCTGTGAAAATAAATTTAACAACTTTTTTATTTTTATTTTTTGCAAAGGAAAATTATTTTAGTATAAATAAGACATATAGCCCCTTACGATTACCATTGCTACTAGGATACATTTTTAAATGTGTAAGCATAATTTAAAGAAATAGATCATTGTTTATACTGAGTAAATGAAAGAGAAATGTGTGAACATTCTGGATTAATACATAGAGGCTTCTAGACATTGTTTTTGATGCAAAACTTTATTCACTGTAACTCATGTACTTCAATATTTGCAGTTGTGCAATTTCTAAGACTTATTTCCCTTTTCTCAAACCCTATTTCTTGCTTTCTGGTACTATAGTAAAGCCATAACGGTAAATATTCCTGAGTAAATTACAGTAAATATTCCTGAAGCCAGATGCTGATATAGGAATAGTATCATAATTTCAGAAAAAAAATGTTATTTATTGTGTTTTGAGAAATAATACATAATATAAAATTCAAGTAATAAAGAACAAAAGGCCTAAGGCGGATAATTCTAAATATTTATATCAAAACCAATTTTAAATAAGCACAAATAATATTACATGAGAATATAGCAAAATAGATCTTAATTTCACATAATGGAAAAGTTAAATTGACCAAATTATTGTATCAAAAGATCATTATACATATATAATTAAAAGTAGAAGCATGGTATTTATATTTTTATTGGGAGGAAGATAAAGAAAATATTAATTTAAAACTAAAAGAATTTCTGAGCTTTCGGCTAAATGTTTTATTGAGACAAGAAATTTTTGTTATACAGTTTTCCTTTGAATAAAGAGTATATACACATCTTAGGAGGTGGAATGACATGGATTTGTAAATGTGTGCTTCAAATTCAGGAGTCCTGCACATAAATCTCTTCCCACACATGAGGAAGTCAGCATGCCTATACAGCATTTCAGGTTCACTACCAGCTAAGTGAGTGCATCATTCATACTCTTCTGTCAAATTGTACATTTACAACCTGTCACAATTCACTAACTTGTTTGCTTCTTCTTATTTCTCTAATTAATAGATTCAATGCTCATTATATTTTATAATATTTTCTCTACTAATAAGTCATTTATTTTATTTCTGATGAGCTAAATTTGTTGTCAATAGTTTATTTTTAAAAGAAGAGATAATCATTGTCCTATATCTAAGTACTGGGACAATTGACAATAACAGCTGATTGCTTTAACATATGATGGGGAAACTGGCTGCTGTCACAGTATCAGGTCAGACATTCTCCCTGTGAGAACTTAGCTGTCACTGCCCTCTTCCTGCACTGAAATTACTGTGGCTAATTCTGCTTAATTTGAAGTCAACCTGTCTTCTGCCTCCTGTGGGTGAGTTCCTATGACTGTATGAATCTCTGAAAATATGTTTCTTTTTCCTAGAGAGTAGACAACTAGAATATAGTTGATATAATTGTTTTATATCAAATTTTCCTAAAATGCAATATTCCTAAATTTTCCTAAAATGCATTTCCTAAAATGCAAGTGAACTTTCTCACAATTCAGTTATTTTTACACTTCAGGGAATGTTTCATGAATTATATCTTTGAATATTTCTCTTCCACTTGTTGAATTCTGCAAATAGGGGCCATAAAATATCAATGTATTCACTTCCTAATGTTTTATACATATGGTCATTAATAGCTGTAAAGTCCATCATTTTTCTCTGTATTCAGTTAATTATTGCAGGCTGTTTGTTTTCAGTAATTTTATTTTTATGTATGCTATTTATTCTCTTGTTGGTTATACTGAATTTATTATATCAGCAAAGATGTGTTTTTAATTCTCAAATTCTCTACTCAACTCTGAAAGTGTTTTTTTTTCATTAGTTGTAAGAAATTGTCTGAAATGACACTGACACAATTTCACATGTGTATTTAAAAATTTAAAACACCTACAAATTAATAAGTAAATAAACAGAAAAATGACTAATGTCTTAAACGGCCGCTACCCAAAAAGGAATTTCACGTGGTCAATGGCCTTAATGACTATGCTCAGGTGTGTTAGGCCTCAGGGCTGCCCTGCATTTGGATCTCAGGATATTCCCACCAGATGGCCATATTATGGGATGGAAAATCCACAGTGTTGTCAAGATGAGGACTAAGTGGAACCTAGTGCCAAGTTGGTGCAACTGTACATTTCTATGATCACTTTGGAAAACTGTGGCAATATCCTTAAAACATGAGCACTGACCTCCCCTATGATTCAGCAACTCCACCTCATAGCCAAGCATAATTACCACATGACAAATTGTTACCTTCTTACTGTTCTTTTGATCACATCCTTAAACTAGTCATGGCCCATGTAACCAAGCAACACGACATACTCTTCTGTCTCATATACAATTAAAGTGTCATGAATTAAACACCTTACAATCGTGGATTCTGTGTGGGTTTAGCAGAAGCTGTACGTGTCCACACCTGACCTTTCAGGCTCCCTGCTTCCAACTAGGGTATGACAACACAGCTCTTTTCTCCCCCGCTGAGAGTGTCCTCCTCATGCACCAACCCAGGGTGGCACAGTGGCTTCTGCTCTAGACAAAGGTGGGAGTGACTTCAAGGTAGCAAAAGACATCTGTCTTGTGTCTCGAGTGACGTCACTATGAGGCAGGTTCTGCAGTCTACCCAAGGACGCTCAGTGGGCCAGGGTCGCACCCTCTCACTGACACCCCTCACACGATCTTCCTTCTCTCCCCTGTCTCAAATCCCCACCCTGGACCCCCTAACCCACTTCCTAGGACCATCTCCAAGGACCTAGGCCACTTGCACTCCAATTCTTGCTTTGGGGTCAGCTTTGCAGAGAGCTTAGCCTACATTGGGAGGAGTCAGAGTGAAATGAGAAACAATTACGCTAAATGGTAATAAATAATGATGACCAGATTAATAGATATAACTCACGAGAGAGAGCTTACACGCTGCAAGAATCAAAGGTGACAACGTGCTGTGAACTGTGAAGTGTGATGAAGACAGCACTCTACCGCTAAAAACAAATAATCTAATAAAATTTTAAGCCAATATGTTAAATGTATTGAATACTGACATTTAAATTTTGTATACACGTATGTGTATAGAATTTACATTTCATTATTTAAATTATATACATACATAGAGGACTGGAGCCCTAGAAGAACTCTTAGTTGGCTATATGATGTCACTGCCTTTGAGAGAAGAAACAGAGACTGTGCTGGTAGAATATATATGGTCAGTTTTAGCATCTGGGTTATGTAGAGATTTAAAGTGATATATAATGTACGGTTTTATGGATTTCTCATTTTCCTCTTTCTGTCTCAATTTTTGTGCTACAAAAATATTATTAAGTATTTTACTCTTAAAATATATGTGTACATATATGTGTATAATTTAAATATTTTTATAATATTTTCATGCATTAAGTTATATTATATGTGTAGGTGCATGTAGGGTTAAAAGGTGGTAAGTTTTATGAAGAACGTAGAGTTAGGAACAGAGAGTCTCTGTGAAAGAGGGGGATGAGTAGGTTATAATTGTGAATATAATGTGCAGTAAGTGTTTCTTTAAAAGGTGGTTAGAATGGTGAAGATGTGGGGCAGCCTGAGGGCAAGGCTTTGCTGGTACATTAATTATGGTAATTTTGGTCTTGAAGTAACCAGAGATAAATGGCATTGGGACATGAGGTATGATGATTATGAAGTAGGTAGTAGCAATAAGGCGCTCAGAATTTGTGGATAGAGAAGGGAGGTGGAGATCGTGCCTCAAACACAGAAAGTTCTAGGCCTCCTTCTTTACAAATAGGAAAGAGGAGAGCCCCTGGGAGGGATGATTTTGCCACATTCTCTGGTATCACTGTTAAAATGCATGCAGCAGTCGAATCTTCTAGATCCCGTTGGGACCACTTTCTCACAGCAGAGCAGACAATAACCTCCCCCATGGAAGAGCTCGCCTAAGGGCATTTCTCACAAGAATAGGAGGCCCATGCTTGATGGTTGATGCTCAAAAATGCATTTTAGTGAATAAATTCCTATAAGTGAAAGAGAGGGAAGGAGAAGAAGAGAGAGGGAGGGTGGTGGAAGAAACTGAAAGAAAGGAGAAGAAGAAAGGCAGTGATTTGAGAAGGATGAAAAATTACTGCGTGGTACAGGAGAAAGGACTGGTAGACAGGAATATGGCCTCAAGAAAGAAGGTGCTGATGGACTGATTCGGCATGGGGACTAGAGGGTTCTTTCTGATTTGGGCAAGAAATGGAATGAGGGAATGGGGGAATAGCATTGAAAGGAGGAGAGTAGCAAGGACTGCTTCAGGATCTGACTGCTCATGAATAGGTTTACCTCAAAAGCAGAAGGGTAAGAAGTAGGACCCTTACTTTTCTTTTTTCCTTACTCACCGTACTTTCCAGTTAATATCGATATTCAGTGATAGACCATGTGATGACCTTTCATGTTTCTTTCAAAATGTATGTGATGATGCAATCAATCTTATTAACAGAAAGATTTCCCAGATATGGAGCTTCCAATTCTTTTTGGCCTTATCTTGTTTCATTCTCTGCTTTTCTCGTCATTCCTGTGCCCTTGACGTCCTCGGGTTGGTCATTCGTGAACATGTTAAATATACCCAGTGTTCACACCAAGTCCTCTTGCTTTGGTGCTGCCATTTGTGGTCATTTCTTAGGTTCGTTGAGTGACTGTAGTCTAGTAACCCCCAGGGTGAGTCATAGCTGCAACCAGAAAAGAGGGTTGTTGGCTAGACAGTAAAATAATAGCAAATATATTTAAAATGGCTTATTCTTTCATACAAGTTAAAATCCTTTAGCCTGTTTTTCTTATGCTTTTTATTACTTTTTAATCAAACCACTTTAATCAAGTTAATTGTCAGCAGTAAAAGTACAAATACATGAAAAACCCATATTTTAGATGTTTAAATTGCTTGTCTAAACTAATGCCAAAACCTGCGATGAATAAAGGGCAGTTATAGGAAAGTGGAGGGAAAAAAAAATGACAACACGGATAGGTAAAGTTGACATTCCTGAATATTTCTGAAATGATCCCAAAGCAACAACAGAGTGTGAAGACACCCACCCCGGTACTAGGACTGTCAGCAAACAGGGAGTATGGGCTTGCTTTTGCTGCTACAACAAATTATCCCCAGCAGCCACCATTGATTACCTCGCTGTTCTGTAAGTCAGGAGCTTGGGTATAGCATGGAGTCCCCTGCAGGGGTCCCCACAAGCTGGAATCTGGGATGGCTGAACTCTCTCTGGAGGCTCTGGGGTGGACCACCAAGCCGATCACCATTGGTCAAATCCATTTCCTCCTGTTTGGAGCACCGAGGTCCTCGTAGAACTGACAGCCCTACCTCTTCGCTGGCTGTGGGCAGGGAGCTGGCCTGGGCTCCCAGAAGCTGCCCACATTCCTCCCCCACCCCATTCTCCACACGGAGCCTTCTAGAAACACTGGGTGGAGTATGTGGGCACATCATATCTCCCCTTTCTGGGGCAGCTCTGATTCCCATTGGAGAAAGTTCTGCTCTTAAGGGCTCATGGGATTCGGCTAGGCCCACAGCAGATAAATCTGGGGTAATCTATCTTAAGACCCCTAACATGAACTCTACCTGCAAAGTCCCTCTTTTGTTTGTCATGTAATATAATGTATTCACAGGTGCTGGAGATAAAGATGTGGTGTTTTGTGAAGGCCAGTGTTCTGACTAGCAGGAAGGCATAATGAGCAACTTTCTCTTGAGATGGCTCTGGGGACAGTATTATTTTAAGTGGATGAGGGTGTACGCAGAGATTCTGATTCATCACTGGGGCTCTTCATAATGTGCAAAACGAGGATTCGAATAAAAGGAGGTAGAAAGGATTCTGGTGTTGGAGAATGAAAACTCAGAATCATAGGGGTGTATAAAACTTGGATAAAATATTGGCGTTATCTAACTTTGGCATGCCATTAAGTTAAATGTATCACAGTATTTCTTAGATGTAATAAATATACCGAAGTATTCATGTTTGAGGCCCTGAGAAGAAAATTAAAGGAGCCTAATAATATGCTGAAGAGTGAGCAAGGTTAATATTAGAGCAAAGGGAGAGGTGATTTTGTAATTCTGGGGTTGGACTACTCAAGCTTCTGTTAGCCGCTCCATCTTTGAGCAGGTTTGGAAGTTGGTGACAGAAAGTGTTCTTGGTCCTGCTACTCTGATTTGCTCACGCCGCCTGGGCGACTTTCACAGGTTGGGGTATGTTTCACTTTCTTCAAACGATTACACTGTAACTTTCATTCTCTTTGCCTCCATTATTCGTTATCCTGCTTGAATGGGAACACTTCTCCTTTCTGTGTGGGTGATACTATTGAATTATTTGAGTCATGTTAGAGTGCTCTTCTTCTTTATGATATGTCCCTCAACATAATGCCCTATCCAGAAGTCGTGAATATGTCACCTAAGGGTGATGGAGATCTCCAAATAGTCACTTTCCAAAGCTATAACTGGCACTCACTTTAAATTGGTGTGATTATATCTAAGCCATGTGATTTGAAAGAATGTGCTGACATGCACAGCCCCTTTCTATTGCTTTAATGCCTTTCTTCCTATCATAGATTCAAACAACATTTTTATCTCTTGACTGCATATGACAGCTGTGTGATACCTTTTTCTGTGTGAACCCAATTAATCTGTCTATGTTTCTAGGCTTTTTTTTTTTTTTCATACTCCTTTTCTTTCTTACTTTTCTTCCTTTTTCTTTTTTCTTTTTTCCCCCTAAATAAGCTGTTTACATTCTCAGGATGCTTATCTTTACATCTTCATGCTTGTCTGCTTTTCAAATTACTTACCCTTTATGCTGGCTTCTTCTTATGGGTTTACTAATGATCACCCTCATCTCTCTATACTCAGGCTCTGATTTAGTTTCTTCTCTTCACACATGCACTGCAATTATTTGAGGTGCATTCAATAGCTCACTTAAAAGCTGCAGGCACAATAATCCTGACAAAGTCTCAACATTGATTTTGTGCTCTGTAAAGGTTTGCAAGAGCTTAATGTGAATGTTATGGATACTAAAGACATCAGAATACTAATTGTTACAACCTATACTTTTTAAGAATAAGATAAAAACAGACACAAAGAAAACTAAAAGTCATTTGTAAGGATGTGTAAAATCCTCTGTTGCTGCAGTTAAAGACATCAGTTTGCCTGAAACACATTATACCTCATCTGCATCATGAAAGTCACTTACAAAAACTGACATAATAAATATAAGCTGACATTCAGTGAACCCCAATACAGTGTAAAGGCAATTTGTGCACTTACCTTTGCTTTACTAATTGAGAAAGCAATCAAATATAACACGAAATATTCATTTAGTAAATAAATAAATAAAAAAAAATAAAAATGGAGTATTCTTTTTCACTGACACACATTACATGTAAATTGATTCTCAAAGTTGTACGTAATATGGTACTTTAACCACGGTGGATCTTAAGAGAATTATGGTGAGCTAACAAGACAATCCAAAATGCTACATATTCTATCGTTTTACTTGTGAAACATTCTTGATATGACAAAAATATAGGAATGTAGAGTAGATTAGTGTTTACAGCAATAAATGATAGCATGTGGTACAAGGGGAGTGAGGGTGGCTATAACAGGGTCACAGAAGAGCTCTTTGTGGGGGTAGAAATGTCACATGTCCTGACTGTATGGATGTCCCTATCATGGTTGTGATACTGGTCTCTAAAGACGTTACCATTGTGGGGAACTGGGTAAAGGGCATAAAGTATCTCTGTGTATTATTTATTACAACTGCATGTTAATCTCTATTTTCATATAAAATTTCTTTTATTTTTTTTAATTCAAGAAAGGATAGGGATCTGTATTTTTTATCCCAATTTTAAGAGATGAAAAGACATTTCTATTCATTGTATTCACAGAGTCTAGATCTAGAAAATATTTAAGGATTGAAGGATAGAACACATAGAAGAAAAATTGAAAGAAATCAATTTTGAAGCTACATGATAAAATGGGAGTGAGTATGTAATAACAACAATAATAACAGTATCTAAACGTTATAGATAATTGTTCTAAACACTCCCTATCAAATTTTGTTTCATCCTCACTGTAACACTACAAGAAATAAAACACAGAAAGGTTAAAAGAGTTGTTGAACTCTACAATGTAGTACAAAATAGAGCTAATATTTATCTTTAGGCTAAATAATTGAAAATAGCAGCCATTTAAAAGGGAACCATGGTCAGTCTCATTCATTTGTGCTTACCCAAATTTCACAAACTTTGTTGGTTAGTTTCAAATATTTTAATTCACAAAATAGGAGGCTTCTGTTGGAAAAAGTTCCCTTGTGATAAACAATTTAAAATGAAATGATACAATTGCAAATGGATTTCTTTTATATACTCTGGAAAAGTGTTATTGTGTAGAACCTTCTAAGACGAAAAACATGTTTTATAAATCTTCACTCTCCAATAGGATAGGTACTTACTACCTGTGGTTACTGAGCACTTGAAACACGGTATCATTGAGAAACTGAATTTAACTTTACTTAGTTTAAATTAATTTCAATAGCCACAAATAGCTAGTGGCTACCATGTTGGACAGTGTGGCTCCAGCATTTAAAATCCATGAAGTCAGAGCTCTGGTCTAACCTCATTACAGCTCGGATTCCCCTCCCCTACCACCATCCAGAATAGTGTGTGGCAGTTGGCAGATCTCAATTAATTATTGTTACATGAATCCAGAAAACGAGTCATTTTATGCCAGACCTGAAAACATGGAAAAATTAATTTAACTCAACAGACTTCAAAATGAAAAGCAACTGGTCTCAAAAGTTTATAATAAGCACAGTCAAATTTAATATTTTTATGATTAGTTATTATATAAAATTGTTATAGAATCTTAATAGTAAACACTATTAATGACTTTCCTATCCATGCGCATGATAAAAATACAAATGTTCCTGCCCAAAGAGCAGGAACTTCATTCAGCTTTTAAAAACATTCAGGACAGATGTAAGTCTTTAATAGATTTCTAGGATCTACATTTTTATATCTGAGGTAAATAATAAGAGTGCTTATGGAATACATTAAAATGTTGGCATGATCTCTGATCAGTAAAGTCATGTCCATTCAGATCTCTTCCCAGCTGCCCTATGAACCTAGAGTGAGAGCTGTGATAAGTACTTTGTGAGCCTTTCTACCAAATCACTGACATTTTCCCCTAAATCTCTGAGTCAGCTAGCCCCTATGCTAGTTAATCATCTTTTAAACTGATGTCAAGTCGGGATTAGAAAGGCTGCTATACAGTACTTTTCCAATTTAAAACTGTCATTTTGATCTAAAGTCAGGAGCGTCTTTATTTTTACATCTAAGTTGTTGTTTTTTCACTAAAGATCCAGAGCATGGGTTAGAGGAGAGACATGTACATAATAACTCTATATTTTGCAGGTTGTTTTTTTTTTAATTTTTAGTAACTATTCTTTATCAGAATGATAATTTAATTTTTCCTCCCTTAGGGAAGAAAGTACCCATGTATTATTTATAAAACTAGCAAATGTGAACCATCTTTCAGAATCTATGCTGAATTCTAGGGACACACACACAAAATTGAGTAAGCCAAATTCTGTCCTGTAGAAGTGTTTATAAACTTGCAAGGGAAAAAGACAAAGATTGGAATAACTGGAAGAAAGCTAAATCTGACCTCTTTACTCTCTTCATCTACCTGTGTGTCCAGCCCAGAGATTTGCCAGACCTTTTTTTTTTAAGATATATGTATTTTTTAAGTTTTATTTATTTATTTATTTATTTATTGAGAGAGAGAGAGAGAGAGAGAGAGAGAGAGAGAGAGAGAGAGATACAGAGACAGAGAGAGAACTGAGCTGGGGGAGCTCCCAGTTCAGCATGTGGGTCCGCACGGGCCGGGGCCGGAATTCGATCCTTGTCCCCCGCGCTGCAAAGTGAGCGCTTAACCCACTGAGCCCTCCCGGCTTCCCCTTGACAGACATTTTTTCCCCTCTCATTCATGTCCTACAAACAATGAACTATCAAGGACCCTTGATTCCACTTTCTCTCCATTGTCACTACTGCTACTCTCACAGAGTCTCAACAGAAGAGTCTGCGTAGCCTGCTTATTACCTATTTCATACAAGGGTTTGCCTACTTACAGTGTATCCTTCACAGTCTAGCCATAACTGCACATTTAGCAACTAAACCATATCTCCTGTCTCCTCAACTCCCAATTCTTCCAGGCCACGCTTGGCAACCACAACCCCCAAGCCAAACGTAGCCCATGGTCTGTTGTACAACCGATGACCTATGAACGTTTGTTTTTTTGGGGGGGGGTTCTGTTTTCATTTTTGTTTGTTTGTTTTTATAGTCTTCAAAGCAAAGAAGAATGACGAACCGGAGGAGAAATTTACAAATTGAATTTAACAATGGAGGGAACATATGTAAGTGACAAAAACAAAAAAGCTTACTTGTTATTTGCCCCTCTCTAGAGAAAGTTTGCTGACCTGTGACAGGATAAAATGAAATCTGCTTGCTAAACTGTCATACAAGAATTTGTGTGATTCAAACTGTCTGGGAGTTTGACTTTCTAGTGCAGTTTTGCCCTTGGGGGATGTAAAGATTGTCATTATCCCTTCCTGTAGAATGGCGGTCAAGATGGTACCTATTTCATAGAGTGGTTAAAATTAAAGGTACCTGGGTGGATCCATCCCAGTGGCTGCCCTGTCTGCATTTGCATACACAGCTCCTTTTATGTGGGAAACAGAACTGTCATGCATGCAGCCAGAAATGTCTACACAGCTTTCCCACTTCCACTCAAATGCCACTTTCTGGCCATAGCCTCAACACTTGCCCTCGTCTTGCCTGACATAGTGCTCCTTTTATTGTCATACCTCAATCTGACCATTCCCCATAGAAATGACCCTATTATCCTGTGGTTGCCTCAGCAAGACTAACCACTTAACTTATTTGGGTTAGAAAATAACTCTTTTTATCCTATGTCCTGTGTGTCCACGTGACCCACTCACTACAAACCTGGTGAACCCCCAATAAGTATTTCGTTAATACTTTGAGGGAAGCCACTGCCCCGTTTTAAATCTCTCTTTGGATTATCCATTTTTCTTATCAACTGCTGCATTCATTTCTTGCCCAATGCTGGCCAACTGTCACAGGTATAGGACATAATAAGCCTAGTAACTCATTTACTCTATTCCTGCTTTCAGAATGTTTTCTCCTCATTTAGATACCTAATTGGTATCTGTCCCTCTGTGAACATTTTTTTTTTTCCGGAAAATGGAATAGCAGTTTTCTGAGCTTGATAATGTTCATCTCAGAGCAATTTACTACATAAAACCAATGAGACTGTCCAGTTGTGTTGCCCACTGATTTTTTACTTCACTACTTAGGTAATAAAATGCAACAGTGTGAGCATTAGGGTCTAATAAGGACACACCTTGGTGGTTGTTAGGAAGATGAGTAAGCATTTGCTGCCCTTAATGACTCTGATTTGTCATTTTCAGACCATAAAAAATTCCCAGGGTGAATTATTATGGTTATGGGAAATAAATATAAATGACAAAAAACATAAAAGTAATATATTTAAATTAAAATGCTTATGACTGAGAAATATTACCATGCATAGATAATAAAGTCCCTTAGAAGTTGTAAAAAGCCTATTTTTCCTTAGAAAGTAGAAAACTTTCAAGAATAAGAATAAAAAATACACAGGGGCCAAGTACTATATTGTGTCTTGGGCACCTATTTAGATTTATAGAAAATCAAGGTTTTACTATCATTTAGTCCAAAGAACCTAGAACAAGTAACTCTCAGGTCCTTTGGGGGAAATCCTAGAGGGTTATAGGCTAATATTCCTTCCCTATTTTGCATCATTTGCTCCTTGCCACTTATCCAGAATTCTCTGGCAGGGTCACACTGCAAGATTCCCAAGAATGGGCCCTCTAAGACTTATATAAAATCTCTAGAATATGTTGATAGAAGAGCATGAAAGACACAATTAAAGAACATATGCATGCTCTGTTATTGACAGTTGCGATATATTTTAATAACATTTTTATTTGATATAAACAAGGTCATTTCCCCCTAATGTCCCACAGAGGAAAACACAGTAACTGCATTTCATTAAGGTCTTTTTCAGAGGTAATTTGCATAACAAGTATCAGCATATATTTTATTTTTTATTTTTTATTTATTTTTTTTTTTTTTATCTTTTTCACATTTATAGAGAGAAATTATCTTTTTTTGTCTTCAGTGCATAGTTATTTCTATCCCACTTTTTGACAGATAGAGAGAGAGACAGAGACAGAGACAGTCAGAGAACCGAACTGTGGGAACTCCCCAGTTCAGCACGTGGGTCCTGCCTGGGCCGGAGCCGGGATTCGATCCTCGGTCCTCATGGCCTCAAAGCGAGCGCTCAACCCGCTGAGCCGTCCCGGCTTTCCCTCAGCATATATTTTAAAGTAAAGTAGATTACAAAATGACAGTCTTATTTACTTACCAAATAGCTGATTCCTGCTTTCCTGAAGTTTTCCTCTGGAATTAATAGTTAAATGTTATTAATATATTCAACCCTTTTGACTTACAATAAAGACAAATTTATACAGTTCAACCTATATTGTTATTGAAGGGAGTAATGGCTATTACTGTTTGGTAAAGTCAAATTATCACATTATAAATCCAACATTGTATAAATACAAATTTTTTTCTGTTTGGTCTCACTTAAAAACTTACTGACCTTAACATAGGAGTCAATGTTTTTACTATAAACACAGAGTTGGAATAAGAAAGGCAAATAAGTGTGAAAGCGTTTTTCTAAAAACCCTAACGTATAATGAATACAGTTATTCTTCACCAGTCAACATAAAATACACCAAACTTTGCAACTATTTACAATGTGGTTCTTAGTACTTACTTATTTTACAAGTGAAATCCCAGTTTTCTAGCCAGAGGAAGGCAACAGATGATGTTTTTTTCTGGATGCTTCAATCCTGGTAAAAACAATAGGTACTGTTATTATAAAGTATTACTATTATAAAGTACTAGGACAACACCCCAATGACTTAAGTCTATTACAGGAAACCAAGTTTCATTAAATACGTAAAGAGGAAGAGCTTTTTCCCATGATATATTTCATTTCTGAACATATACTTCTAAATATACAGAACATTCTTTTTCACATTTGATACATATGTTTCCATGCCATAAAATAAGTTTCTATTCAGTGTCTGTAGTTAACAATGTCTTGATATTATTTTCAAGACTTTTAGTGTTAGAAGTTAAAAAGATAATCAGCAAGGTTAAACTGTCTCCATGAGAAGATGACCTTGGGCTCTCTTCTCCCAACACTGCTTCCTTGGAAAGGCTGCCTTTGGTAGATGTGTAATGTTGAAGGATCACTAGAAGGTATTGACTATAGTCCTGATTAGCACACTGGAAGCATGAAAAGTGGACTTGTGAACCCTCAAAGCCATGTTAGCCTGCATAACTGACTGTCACAACAAATCTTGCTTTTATTTTTCTCCTGGGGGGCTGAAAGACCCCATTCCTTTCCCATTCAAGTTTGAACTAGTTTTCTTTTTTCAAAAACACTTTTATTTCCACTAGTAATAATTATGTCTGTGTGTGAAGGCAGAGGTTGTGTGTATGATGCGTGTGACCTTTTATGATCTATTATGATCTCCCTAGTTCTACTGAAAAAATAGAGAAGTTCAGGTGAGATCAATTCTTAATCCCGTCCTGCCTATTACAAACATTCTTTAATCTGAAAATGCGCACTAATTTGTTGGCTACAAGCAAGACCAACTGAATTTGAACCTCTAAAGTGGGGGAAGCTGGTGGGAGTACTTTTAAAAACTTCTCATGGTGATTCCAGTGTGCAGCCGGATTGGGAACCACTAGGCTAAATCTAGTCTAGGTTTTCAAGCATTGTTTCTGTGCTTGACATTCGCTATGGAGATGCCTGGTGTAGAAAGACCCTCCTGTACCTCTGCTATGAATATCAGACTGAAGTGTTTATCTTCCGAGCCATGCACCCCCTCTCTGCCCCAGCGGTTGTTCAGACATCGGGCCAGAGCAGTATAGGTGTATTCCAAATTTTAATTTTTCACGATGTTGATCTCCATTAAAAATAAATAAATAAATAAATAGATAAAAGGCTAGAGAACATGTGAAAGACCAATACAACACTCAAATCTTAATATTAAAAGAAACTGAGGGTGACTATATTTCTTATATTTAAATTGTATTTTATGTAACTCAAAGTTTAATCCAAATGACTTAAACTTCACAAGAGGTGGCTATCAGCTTTGCATGTATATATGTAAATTAGGTAATTTCAATTATAGTTATCTATGACACCCTAAGAGATATATGTTAATGCTCTACTGATGACAAATATTTGGCAATGCCATCCATCTTCTGTGTTTAAATTCTAGACATGGCAGAAAACATAAGGTACATCTTTGATAAAAGCAGACACACTATTTATCACACACATTCCAAAGCACTAAGGCCCACATTTTTTTCAGCAAGCTATACTTCTGTGAAGGCAGTATTTCTAAATGACCATCTTTTCAACTTCGCCTCCTTACAAGAGAGAAAGTCTTAAAAATCTTTAGAAGTTGGCCAGCCAACCTGAGTCATTTTTAGAGTTTTCTAAACTTGGAGTTTATTAAAGACATGAGTTATTCGCTAATAAGCTATACAATTTACGCACCTGAAAGACAAACAAGCAAACTCTAATTTGACAGAATATAGAGACTAATTTGCCAGGACATATTAAGCGTGGTTAATCTCTCAAACATAGGGAGAAAAATTATTAATTCAAACTTTGAGGAAGATAGAAGATCTGATTCTAATGTTATTTGAGTCAGACTTTTACTTAATTAATTCAAATCTCTATCTTCAAAGGCATTTTAACAGGAACACAAATCAAACTTTTATGATTGTTACACAAATTACAATCCCCTAAAGGTTTCAAATGCTTGTTTCTAAAAGATGGTGTATTGAGATGAAGGGAGTTTATCTAAATTTATCTCTAATCCAAATGTGTTCCTCCTTCAGAAATTGTGATTCCCCAGCTTAATAACTGTCTGAATTGGGCTAATTTAAAAAACTCTAAATCAAGCTCGTCTAACCTATAGCCCATGGGCCATGTGGCCCAACACGAATTTGTAAACTTTCTTAAAACGTTAAGGGATTTTTTTTGCACTTTTTACTTTTAGCTCATTAGCTATCATTATTGCTAGTGTGTTTTACATGTGCTCCAAGGCAATTCTTCTTATTCCAGTGTGGCCTAGGGAAGCCAAAATGTTGGAGGTCCCTGTTCTAAATTTTAATGAACAGAAGTACAGTATTTAAACAATGTACTATTTGCTTTTAGTAAAGGACTGTAGGAACCTATGCCTTTCTGCTCTAGAAAGTCTTAAGATATATTTTAAGGTAGGAAGAACTATGTGTAAAAAATATAATTATGATAATCAAATTTTCTTAGTAAATATAATATTGGAAAAACAATTGGTCCTTCCCAGTCCTTTAAAATCCTTTAAAAATTGCTGATTCCTCAAAAGGTTAAACATAGAATTGCCATATGACCCAGCAATTCCATTCCTAAGTATATGCAAAAAATGTGAAATCAGAGACTCAATCAGATACTTGTACATGAATGGTTCAGGCAAACCAACAGATAGCTGTATGTCTTGCCCCAAATGCCACATTTTCTTAGAAAAAGAAATATGACTAATGCACATGTGGTCTGAATATCTGATCTGACTGACTACCCAGCCCTATGTCACCATCTATTTATGCAACTTTGTTTTATTTGTCTGGCAAATGTGTATGTGAGGACACAAAAATGTAATTTTTCTCCCACCTTTTTAAGTTCTTCTGGCTGGGCTAATAATAAAATTAATATGGGACAGATTAACAGGAGAAAATAACCAAATTTAACACATATGCGTATGTGGGTGTGCCAGAGAATAAGTGACCCGAGGACAATTGAGGCTAATATGCTCTCCTGAGTGAAGGAAAAAAGGGGTTGTGGTGCGCAACTTCAGAGGACAGGACAGCCACTCACATGGAGATGGAAAGAAAAGCAAATGTTTGGTAAATGAATGTTTTCTGGGCCATCTTTCACAATGGGATGCAATTGAACAAAAGGGCCTGACTAGGTTCCTATTGCACACTCATTCCTACTACACTATAGTCGTCAATCGGTGATATCTGTCTTCCTGGAGAAGAGCCTCTCTCTCAATTTATTTTAGGCAGTTAAGGGAAGGTCAGAAGTTTTTCCTGATACTTTTATTTCTTAAAAATAACCAGGTTGGGGAAGCTGGAATGGCTCAGAGTGTTAAGCACTCACTTTGCAGCCCCGGGGACTGTGGATCGAATCCCAGCCCTGGCCCATGCAGACCCATATGCTGAACTGGGGAGTGTCCCCAGTTCGGTTCTCACTGGGGTGAGACCCCGGCCCAGTCCCTGCCCTGTGCAGCCCCGCCCACCTGTGGAATGAAACTATGTGGAAAAACCAATGATGTGCAACTATGGAGACTGTTCTGGGCCCGCCCCCTTCTCTCTGTCTCTGTCTCTCTCTCTCTCTATCAAAAACAATAAAAATAAATCTTAAAAAAAAAAAGAAATCTAAAAATAACCAGGTTGGAATACTCAATATCCAAAGAATCGTATTTTGGGATGCCAAGCTCAATTTTCCCCTCATGCCCATAGGTTTTACCTTCCTAGGCAGTAAGATAATGTTAGGACTTATTATTTGGTTTGTGCTCAGTTTTCTTTAAATAATTGAAGTTAAAATTAATTTATTCTTCAGTAATTATGTTATCAAGAACTTAAATGCAAAGAACATATTTCTGAATTCAGTTGCCTATTAAAACTTGTCCTCAATAGGATATCAAATAATACCATAGCTATATATCAGATATTCAAAATAAATATTTTCAGTTCTACTCATCCCATAATTAGCAATTTGCATATCTTTGCAACTCAAAGTATTTATTCCCTTAGATAATTTACATGCTATCATGTTTTATCTCTTTTTCTCTAGGTTTTTTAAAATATTTATTTTTATTGCTTTTTTTTTTTAACAGAGAGACAGAGAGAGTGGGGATGGCCCAGAGCATTCTCCATAGTTGTACATCACTGGTTTTCGATATAGTTTAACTCCACAGGTGGGTGCAGGGGCTGTGCAGGACAAGAACTGGGCCAGGAGCCTCCTGCATGGGCCTGGCAAGAACTGAACTGGGGGTACACCCCAGCTCAGCACATGAGTCCCCATGGGTTAGGGCCAGGGCTGGGATTCGATCCTTAGACCCCGGGGTTGCAAAGCGAACACTCAACCTGCTGAACCATCCCAGCTTCCCCTAGATTTATTATTTACTTTATGTGATAAGATTGTTAAACACTTTTTCAATGATGATAATTCAGGGATTGGATGCATTTATAAGTGTAGATACTGAGGAGGGTGTGGTAAGGTGTTCTGTAATGTTAGGATTTCAAATAAGAAGACTTTTGTTTTAATAAAGATATTTGTTCTAAAAGTACTTTTTAAAGGTCTTTGTGTTACAAAATACCTGTGAAATAGATCATTTAAGCTATGGAAAAATTACACATTTCCTTTTAACTCACTTGTACAGGTTTTTAATTTCTTCTTTCAATTAGTTGGAGACACCTACTTATAAAATCCCCAACTTCAGAAAAAAAAAAAAACACCTTGTGACTTTTGCATCAAAATAATTTTTGACATTCTTTTGGGTGTTGCATAAAAATATTTCCATTTTAAAGCTCATTTTTAATAATTTTGTTATAATTTGAATGTAACTTTATGTTATGCAATTTCTTATTTTTGTAAAAATAATTGAGCATTCCCCCAGGGTGCCTTTCTGAATCTTCAATACTCTCAGCCTCCACTCAGTTGCAGTGCTTCATGTACTCAACTTCATTGCAGTCCATCAATCCTCCACCTGATAATTGTATGCTAATTGTTGGTTTAATGCTCTTTTTTCCTCACTATCCTAAAGTCTCCTTGAAATTAAGGACCATTACTTTTCATTGTTATTCACAATCCCTAGAACTTCATTATATAAAATTTATGGTGAATAGTTGTTGCATGAAAGAATTACTTGAAGTATACATTCAATTATACTATCTAATCTTATATTTAACATACTCCTATTAAACTGATATAAACTACCATGCATGTTTTTATGAAAAGATACTGGATAAAAGCTTACATGGCAAACCACATAATAATTTAATATAATGATAGTATCAGTGTGAAAAAGTAAAAGTTCCACCATTAAATGAGCAAATAAATGAGTACACATGGAGCAGAAAACAAAAAGCAATAATAAAAATAAGAATGCTCAAAAATCAATCATACTCATTAGAATGGATATGGAAGTAGAAATTAGAGATAATATTCTCTCTGAGAAATTAACAAAAATAGCAATGTTGATCACATGCAGTAGAAATTGTATGGAAGTTCTGTTCTTACTTATGGTGGTTAAAATTTAATCTAATCATTGTAGAGAGCAATATGTCATTATCTAGAAAATTTTATTTCATATATTTTGATTAATGATTACAATTTTTAGCAGCTCTGACCAAATATGAGCGTCTATAAAAATAAATATTAGTATAAGGATATATAGTAAATTAAATTGATATAAACAGGATATCCATTTCTAAAGAATACTTACATAAATCACAGTATATTCAGATCTATATGGAAATTACATGTTTATATAAAGCATAGGTAATAAAATGGAAAGATCTCAAGGATACATTTTCATTCAAGGTTTCAAGTCATAGAATGCTGCATATGCTGTGATTCAATTAATGTAAAAAATCAGCACTATCAAAATATCTTTGTGTGTGTGTATGTGCATACGTTTAAGTGGATGTTTAGGAAGTGCTTGGAGAATACATCACAAATAAGAATATTTATTTCTACCAGTGAGGTTGAACTAAAATGGGTATTGTGGGGACTTAATAACAAAAGTAACTGTGTTTCCTCCCATGTTCTAAGTGCTTCTAGCTGGGCTAATAATCAAATTAAAATAGAAACAGATTAATAGGAGAAAATCAAATTTTTAATATATGTGCCTGAGAAATTCTTATAAACATCAAACTTCCAAAAGCAGTGAGGCCACATTGGGTACATGAGACATTTTGTTCAAAGGAGACAAGGGAGAGAAAGAGATATTTATTAGGTTTTGTAAGTAAGAATGGGTGGTTTGCAGGTAGTTGAGGGTGAGTAGGACACACAGGGCGGGAACTTTCCCCACAGGTAACTTAGAGATAATCAGACCCAGAAGTTTGTAGCTAACAGGCTCCTGCCTGAAGCCCTCCTATTGACCATACTTAATTCTGATTAGGCTAAAGTGAAAATCCTAATATCTGGAAACAGGTTTCTGTCGGAATCTCTTAGGCAAGAGAGGGAGGGAGGGTCAAAGTTTCTTTCAGTCTTTTGTTGCTTAATAAATATATATAAATCATATTCCAAAAGGCAGTTTCAGGGTGGCAAAACTTTGACTTCCTTTCATATGAAATATCATTCTAATTGTGTGAAATGAAAAGTGCATTAAAATGAGAAAAATAAATGAAAAACAATAAAAGTGCCCAAATTACTACTGAGAGAGAAATCATGAGTTTTAATTTCCAACAAAGAACATTAAAATTTTTGACCCTGTAACTAGAGTGAATATTTCAGTGTTTTAAAAAGCTACTGAGGTTTCACAATTCTCTATATGAGAGCACCACAATGAAATAGGTAGGCACAACCAAAACACCGAAAATACTGTCTGCTCTATTTTAACCCTAGTCTTTAACTTCACATCTTGACTCATGGATAGGCATGCATCAGTGGACATGGTAATTTTTAAATAAGTTGTTTATTACTGATACACAGTTTGAATCGGCATGCATTAGACTTCCCATGACAATATACTCTGGGATCGTCAAGTTAAATGTATTTTATTTCATTTTATACATGGTGAGACATACCTCATATAATCTTTACATGTATAAACTTCATTTCATATACTTTTCTTAGTGATGCATTGTTTCCCTCTGTGAAATACTCTACAATGCAAAACTTCTGAGCAATAGAAAAATAAGATACCGCTGAAGATGTGGTATATTAAATATTCTATAGCAATATTATTTAAATATGAGAACTAGGGCAAATAGCAAAATTGTATCAACGTGTCAGTGTGCATTCCCTGTATGTGATATGCTGAGGCAATACATTTCACTCCCTATATGAAATATATTGAAATGCCTGGATATTTACTGAGTCATGAGACTGTAGCTTATGCTGGAACTATTAGTTCTATTTGAGTTTTTACCTAACTCAAAAAATTATCAGCCAGTGATTGCATATAAAATTTATGTTAATCTCTGTATGATTATCAGCTAATAACAGCTCGCATATTGTCCTAATGTTGTATTTAAAATGTAATACAGCAGTTTGACAGATTCTAACAATGAAATATACTCCCACCATGTGGTCCAGAAATTGTGTTCTTTGGAATTTAACCAAATGAGTAAAAATGTCTGGCCCCCAAAAAACGTGCACATTGATGTTTATGGTAGCTTTATTCATAATTGCCAAAACTTGGAAGAAACCAAGATGCCCTTTATTAGGTGAATAGTTTTAAATAAAAGATGGTATATCCAGACAATAAAATGTCATTCAGTGTTAAAGAGAAATCAGCTGGCATGTCATGAAAAGACATGGAAGAACCTTAAAAGCATATTACTAAGTGAAAGAAACCACTACATGATCTTCCAGAAAAGGGGTTTCCAGGGATTTGGTGGGAGATTGGGATGAATAAGAGTACAGGGGATTTCTAGGGCAACGGCTCTCGTCTGTAGGGTATTATAATGGTAGAACTGTTGTTTATTTGTGAAAACCCATAGAACATACCACACCAAGAGTGAACCTTCATGTAAACAGTGGACTTGGGTTGGTTGCAGCATGCAAATGTTGGCCCATGAGAGCTGGTGGGGGGAGGGGCTGTGTGTGTGGAGGGCAGTGGTGAAAAGGGAACTCTGCTTTCTGCTCAGTTTGCTATGAACCTCAAACTGCTCTATAAAGATCTATAAAAACATGATATACTTCTAAGTTAATGTCCTTCCTTTGATGAATTCCATTTATAATAAGCTTTCAGATCCTGTTTGACTTTTCTATATTGTTAATTCATTTGAACATATATTTCATTACAAAGGAAAAAGGCACAGTTAGTGTTTATGGCTATCCCAATGCAATAGTCATTCATCTTTGCTTCTTATACTCATAAAACTTTGATTTTGTTCATTATAGTAATTTTTCTGTTGAAAAATGACATCCCCCAAACTTCTGTGCAATTCAAAATGTTCATATCTCATAATTATGAGAAATAACTGTTAACTGTGAATATCTGGCTTTTTATTTTCTTTTGTGTCTGACATATCAAACCTTTTCTTGTTTTTCTCCATATTTTGTGCTGAACCATGGACTTGATGGCCAGTCATGGTGGCTGTAACAGCCATGTCACAACCTTGAAGAAAAGACCAAGAACACCTTAGTGTCCTAGCCTTGCCCATCTCCGGACTTCCAGCTTCATGAACTGGAACAAATAAACAAGGCTTCTAATCAGTTGTTGGAATGGCAGGATTTCTGCTACTCACACCCAAATGTAATCTGAACTGTTAGAGAACCAGTATAAAGTGCTAAAAATAAGTATTGACAATTGGTTCTAATTTTGATAAGGAAGTTTTGGGAGATTATAACGTGGTTGATTTTTAGCATTCTGGAGAATGCCATCTTTCCCTTTTGACATGGAATGCCATTATAAAACTTTAATGCTGAATGAATAATATAAATAATGCATAGGCCTTAAAAGTTTTTGTCCCCATTAAAGTAGCTAATTCTTTCTTTCTGGCTAGAGGCTCTATTTCATTTAGACAAATGTTGTGACCCCAAAGTATTAATAGAATGAGAGTGAAACAATCCCTGGGAGATAAAGACAAAGTATTTGTCCAAACACTTTCAGTCTAGGTGGAAGGGGAAAACATTTGCAAAGAAACAAATGTAATATATGTGTGGAGATGAAGCAAGAAGTTTTCGATTTAGAATAAGAAAGCTAACATACAGAGTTGGAAAAGTTGAAGGAAGCAGTAGTGTAGTATGAGTAAAGGAAGCCTATGCTAGAATTACAGGTTGATGCAAATTCAGAGATGTTGAAATACAAACTCAAGCCATTTGGACTTTATATGAAAGGTGATAAAGATATTGGTGTTTGGGTTAAGGACATCCTATGAGTCAGAGTGCAGGCCATGGAATTCAAAGACAGAAGAAGGTGGTGTTTGTAGGGAGAATTCATGGAAATCGGGGTTATAGTCATACTTACTGAATTGTTCCAGTACAATCTGTTTGCTCTTTAGTGTGAAAAAGTTTGATTCTGAGAGAAAAATGGAGGAAAAAAGTGTTCAGAATACAAGAATAAACATATATGCAAAGGAGGACTAAAATAGTCCAGTGTCTTGCTATGTATTTTCATTTGTAATAATTTTTATTTTTTCCCAGTTATGGACTTCTTAAAGTAATCTATCACAATAAAGATTTTCTTCTCTCACCATGCCATTCAGATAAATAATTCCAGTTATTTTAGCTTTGATCCAAGTTGTAAAAGGGCAAATACATAAGTAGCTAGAATCTGTGAAAATGAGAGGCAGGTTTGTTTTGGAAGAAATGACTGGTGGTTTCGAGCTGGGGCCGCAGTTCCTTGGTGTCCCTTCTGAAACAGATGTCAAGCATGTGTAGGTAGAGATGCTAATGAAAGGTTATTTGACTGATTATCTTGTTTAAAAAAATTCAAGGGATGCCAGGATAGCCCAGCAGGTTGAGTGCTTATCTTGCAGCTGTGAGGTCCCGAATCAAGTACCAGCCTTGGCCCATGCAGGCCCATATGCTGCATTTCAGTGCAGCGCCAAATCTGATGGCGAAGGTGCTCACCTCCCATGTGGGAGGCCCCCAGTTTGGTTGCTGCCCTGTGCAGCCCTCTGTCACCTGTGTGGAATGAAACTATGTCACAATTAATAATGTGTAACTATGGAGACTGTTCTGGGCCCTCCCCCCTTCTCTCTCTCACCTTCTCTCAAACAATAAAATAGATCTTTAAAATAATTTAATTATTCATCCAAGAAGGAAGCACTTAACACCAAATTTATATAGGCAGTGTGCCAATATGTTGAATGAAGATATGGAGAGAGAGAGAGAGAGAGAGAGAGAGAGAGAGAGAGAGAGATTAAACCCATAGCCCCATGTCTTCAAGAAATTCACAGTCCATCAGGGAAAACAAGCCATAGAAGGGGAACACAATGAAATATGATGAAGAACAAAGTTTGCACAGGGCCTGAGGTAAGGGGAAATTAATATTGCCTTCGGCATTTCACTTATTAACCTACTTTTAAGTTTATTTCCTAGTGAGTGATATTAAACACACCATGCTTCCAGGGTACAATTAAATTCAATTTAAAACATATTAAGTGACACTCTGAAAAGTCCTCTAAGGATAGCTCTGCTTTAGGGGACATGGTGATCTTTAAGACACAGCTCTTATTGTGGATATCTTGTGTTATCATTAGCACAAACATCTTACACACCTATGAATACTGGTGTATCACTGGGTGTAAAATGAATGTCACCAGAGTGGTAAGCAGTGTGGGGCCCGAGAAGGGACAGAGTAATGTGACCTGGATGAGTGACAATGCTGAGGACTGAATTGGGGTGTGAAATGTGGGATAAGGACAGTATGGCGAACATGTTCATGGCATGAAATGATTAACCAAACAGTCTGAGCTACCCTGTCCAGGCAGAGGGAGAAAATCTAATACTATTACTTGCAGGGTACCATCGAGACATAGTTTCTGTGTAGTGGTGAATATTTTTCAAGCTGCTCCCTATCTGAAAACTGCTACCTGGCCGAAAGAGAGAATGGGATGTAATTATTTCCAAAATCACTGAACAGCGATGACCAGAGGAAAAGAACAATAGAGAAAAGAGCTGAGCCCTGCTCAAATAGAAACAAGCTTTTTTCTTCCCCTGAAAAGTAAAAGGAGAAATGAGAGAGGGCACCCTGAAGGACCACAGACTTAACTGACAGTTGAGTGGATCTGCACAGTCACTGCTACACATACAGCATACTAGTTGTTTGTTTGTTTTTTTAATTACATGGCATAAATATTTTCAACTTCGAGAAAGAAAACAGAAAAGCAACCGCTAATTCTCTGAAATTAGTCACAGCCCCCACCAGCAGCCAGCAGCTACAAGTAAAGCCAGGCCACCTTTGGGCGATGAGAATTCCCTTTACTCCTTTCCAGAAGTCCTGATGATGAGACTTGGAATGAATTTCTGAAATGAAAACATCACACGTCACACACTGAAATGAGGCAGCAGTTACAGAGTGTCATCCCTTGCAGGATGTCAAGGACGCTTGTAATAAGCCCGGAAGCCAGTCAGACATTGTCTGAACAAGATGGATAGGGGCTGAAAACAGGGAATAGAACACAGCCACCTGACTGCCACTTCTTACAGGCACCCCTGGGGGACGACTGCAGGCCTGTAACTTGGCAAAACTCTGTGTCTCCTTCTAACACATCAGCCTTCTGCAGCATGAAGTTGTTTGTTTCCCGTCTTTAATTGGAATTTCTAAGCTACCCTAAAGAGGGAATGTTTTAGATTTTTTCATGTGAATTCATTTTACTTCTAAAAACTTTTAATGTAAAGATACGCTAATATCACTGAAAAGAAACGGGTAAAGGAATGAATACAAACTTGGTTGGGACAGTATGATAAATACATTGTACTTATACATGTCACATAAAAGATATTAAAAGCATCCCTCAACAGCATATTTTTCAGTGTTGGTGTTAAAAAAAAAAAAAGAAAAAAAAAAAGAATGGCTTTATAACAACACATGTGTATTAAATAAATAAACCAAGTTTGTAACGTGAGCCATATTGTATAAATTATAAATAGTAAATAACTTTACTATTTCCCAACACTCACTGTTAACATCATTGTGTATCTGCCTGCCTCTGAAATAAATCACAGGATGAGTCCCATCAATTGTCAAGGTGTTCCAAGACGTTAAAAGTCAGACTCTTACAGTCATCGTAACATTCTGTTTTTTTTAGGCCTGACTTCATGTGGGTTTCTTCTCCAGTATCAGCTTTCTTGGTCACAGACCTCATAGTACACTCAGATCATCTTTATTCCCTTGCTCTGCTTTGTATTTCTTCACAGTTAATTGTCTCCGTTATTCACCTAGAATGTCAGCGCCAGGAGGAGAATGATCTTTGTATTCACTTCTACATCCCTAGAACCCACACAAGTGCTCATGACATGAGTCAAAATTATTCTTCCTAGTGTATATCTTATATGTTTGGGGCTTGAAGTAGGGCAGCTTTTAGTGCAGCATTGCTGTAATTAAAAATATGTAGACTACCAACCAAATCTTTCCATTTCCATTATTGTTCTCGTGTGTTTCAAATTGGGAATCAGATGTCAAGGGAGCAGGTCCTTTGATGTTAGTTATCTAGTTACTGTGTGGGAAACACAAAGGAGTTTGAGATAGAGAATCCTAGTCAGTTTCAGCATTTGGGTCCTAAATTTAGGAGTCAGTGTCAAAAATAAGTTTTCAAAGGACATTGTTATAAAAATACATGATTTTAAGTCATAGGTAACTAGAAAAAAGAAATCATTTGCGTTTTAGCTTTAATGAATGAGTGACAATATTTAAAATAAACAGGATCAAGTAACAGTAATTGATAAGACTTTAATGTTTTCTGAAAATATATTTTTGATATATTAATAGCATGCCCAAAATCAGCAAGAAAGCTTAAAAAAGTGAGATTCAGGACAGGAAACTTCTCGAAGTACTCCTTAAGTACTTACACTATTTCAGACATACAATTTCTCTTGATTTATTGGTTTTCTTTTTGCTGTAATTTTTTACTTTTCTTTCAAAATTAAAACATACTTTTTATATTTATGTATTTTAAATGTATGTATAATCAACTGCATGGTAAAATGACAATATTATTCAAATTCTTCATTTTCATTCCATATCTCATAAATTAATTGGATCACTTTATTGTAAGACAGAGAATCTACTACTTTAATTTATTGTGTCATTGGAGATTTACAGAGAAAATTATTTCTGTATGGGGAAGAATAGCAAGTTAATTGGTACTTTCACACTTATATTTGCCTTAAACTCTTCAGAAATTACCCAAGTAATCAAAGTGACTTCATTAATTCACTTGACTTCATGATAGTCCACGGACTTAGTGTCAAGTACAGATCTTGGAGACCATAGTATTACGTTACAGAGCAACATAATCACTGCAGTCAGAAAGATGGTATTTAAAACTTACACCCATAAAGCACAGGCAGCATCTTTATGTCACTATGATAGGTAGTAGAGCATTTCCTGAGGTTTGCAAGAACTCATCCTTTATAAAGACCACTAGCCAGGATGGCTCAGCAGGTTAAGTGCTTGCTTTGCGCCCTGGGGGACCAAGGACTAAATCTTGACCCCAACCTTTGTGGACCCATATGCGGAACTGGGGTGTGCTTCCCATGTGGGAGGCCTCGCGCCCAGTTCCTGCTCTGCACGGCATTCACCCATCTGTGTGGAATGAAACCACGTGAAAAATTGATGATGTACAACTATGGAGACTGCTCTGGACCCTCCCACTTCTCATTGTTTCTCTCTGTCTCTGTCAAAAACAATAAAATAAATCTTAAAAAGAAAAAAAAAAGACATCACTCATTAAAATTCAGTTTCTTAAAGCATTGTCATGGTGTTACATAATTCACAGAAATACTGACAACACATTTGACCCATGATTTTAATATAGAAAAAAATAGAAACTTCAAAATAATCACATGTCTCATGACAGATTCAGAAGCAAATACTCAAGACTTTCGAAATTTAAATATTATCTTTGTATATTCTTCTAAACTGAGTGTAATTGGGAAGGACACAATACATTTAATTTTTTAAACCTAATTATTCAACACAGAATTATTCCAATGGTTTGCCGTCACTAGAAATATCCCTCTACTAGATCCTTATATAATTATTTTTTATTTACTAAGTATGAAAAAAAGTATTGGAAGCTTTTATTAGTACAATTTCTGTGACTAATGACTGTTTGTCTTAAGGTATAAATGCATTCCTTTCGTCAGGTCTAAGAATTAGCTATTGTCTGCCCAGGTTAGTTACTATTGAGCTGACAGTATTTTTGAGAAAAGGTTTCCTAACTGGCAAATCATGCACACAGCATTTCAAATTCCATTTGTATTTCCTCTGGCTCCATCCTTCTCTGCACTGCAGTTTGGAAACTCTCCCGGCAGTAAGTTAGCTAATGATAGGGATCATTTCACTTTGCTTCTCATTGCTCTGGCGTCACTGTCCGACATTTCTTCTGGTCCAAACATTCCTCCAAATGTTTCTCCTCAACTCTTTTCACTGTTCATTTCTCTAAGGACATTATTTGTTATTTTTTAGCTCAGATCTTCCTTCTAGGCTAATCTTTATTTTCTGACCAGGTTTATTTCTTTCATTTTTATTTTCTTCTTGACCTCTATCACCTCACTTCGGAATTTTACTAAATGTATGTGTTGCTATTTCACATTTTATCATCTTCCTAACATATTGTGTTAAGTTTTGAATTCTTTTTTGAGCATGTTTTTTTGTTAAGGTGCTATCCTACTTGTTATTTTGTTGTTGATACTTGAAAATGTAATTGGGCTTTATGCATTATCTGTTACTAGTTATTATGTGAAATTAATTTTTCTGAACTTTTAGAATGAGGTCTAACCCTAGAGTTTAGATTTTCTCTAAATTCACTTAAATTCTGGGATCTCCTTGATTATTCCCCTCATTCATATGTTTCTGAGCCTTCAGTCTCAAATCTGTAGGCACCCTGATCTTGGACTTCTCAGTCTACAGAGCTGTGAGAAATAAATGTCTATTGTTTAAACCAGCAGTAAGGAGTCTGTAGCAGCCAAAACTGAGATGTCTCATAGCACTTATACTTCTAAAAATAATTCATTTAGTGGTTACTAAGCGTAGTGTCCATCATTGCCCTGAGAAAGCAAGAAGCTTAAATCGGCTAAGACAGTGGTAAAAATGTAATTCTTTAAAATAGTTTAGGGGAAGCCGGGATGGCTCAGTGGGTTAAGCACTCACTTTGCAGCGCCGGGGACCGAGGATCGAGTCCCGGCCCCGGCCCGTGCGGACCCATGTGCTGAACTGGGAGCTCCCCCAGTTCAGTTCTCTCTCTGTCTCTGTATCTCTCTCTCTCCCTCTCTCTCTGTCAAAAACAATAAAAATAAATAAATAAATAAATAAAATAAAATAGTTTAAGCAGAAAAAGAACTGAATATGTATTTGAGTAATATGAGGAGCATGATCTCATATTGCCATCATGAGAAAACAAGATTGCTTACCCGTTCACAGAATTTTCATGTTCCACTTTTATTATGAGTCAAAAAGAATACAAATAAATATGCAAAATAAAAGTTTTCATTTTAAATTTGACTATTTTTTATAGACTGAAATTTCTATTCCAAAATAATTACTTAAATAATTGTGCCACTTGTTTCATCTATTTTGATGATATTGATGATTTTAAAAGGTATATTTGCTTGGTTTCATTAACAAGAGATTTATGCCATAAAAAAATAAGTAAAGATGAGTAAAAATCATATACTACCCTCTCAAGAAAGTAAGTTCCATCTTGTTGGTATGAAAATAATGAAGAGTAGTAGTTCTTCCTCATATTGATACTTTAAACTACTATGAAATGGCATGGGAGGAAATTATTATTAAGCTACTAAATGTAAAATATGAAAATATTTATTTATCTCATCTCTGTTTCTTTGATATGTACCTCTCATAAGTTTAATGTTTTAAATTATGTATGAAAGAATAATTAATAATGAAAGTCTTAAATCCCTACAGATTCTTTTTTTTTAAGATTTGTTTTTATTGTTTTTCACAGAGAGACAGAGAAAAACGGAAGAAAGGGGTAAGGCCCAGAGCAGTCTCTGTAGTTGCATGTCATTGGTTTTCTACATAGTTTCATTCCACAGGTGGGCGCAGGGCCATTCAGGGCAGGAACTTGGGCCAGGGGCCTCCCATATGGAGCTTGACCCAGTGAAAACCGAACTGGGGGCACACCCCAGTTCTGCATGTGGGTCTGCACAGCCTGAGCCTGGGACTTTATCCATGGATCCCCAGGGCTACAACACAAGCACTCAACACCCTGAGCCATCCCACCATCCCCAAATTCCTGAAGATTCTAAGAGCAAAAGCATAAAATTAATAATGATATCCCATGTTTTACTTTCCTAACGTGCTAATTATTTAGTACAATTTCTGAAACACTTTTTATTTTATAACTTGTTAAAAAGTAATTAGGGGAAGCCGGGATGGTTCAGTGGGTTGAGCGCTCACTTTGCAGCTCCGGGGACTGGGGATCGAATCCTGGCCCTGTCCCTTATGGACCCATATGCTGAGCTGGGGAGCTCCCCCAGTTCAGTTTTCTCTCTCTCTCTCTCTGTCAAAAACAATAAAAATTAAATTAAATTAAATTAAAGTAATTCATAAATGTGTTACTAAGAAGTAAGTGGGCCATACCTACTAATAAAATAAGTTTCACTTCTTATCACACATATCAAATGAAACCAATCTTGTTTTGACCAATTATTTTATTTTATTATTTAAAAAAAATTATTTATTTAAATGACATGGTCAATTATGTGAATGTGTCATTTTTTTCAAACAATTTTTCATAGATTTTAAATAGGATTCAGAGAAAGAATTATTTAAGCACAGTATGAGTTCTATTCTGCACAAAGCCTGATTTCTGCTCCATTCTTTGTCACCTTCTACTTGAAGACTAACAAAATCGATGACATTTGCTCTTTATTCAAGTAATCTAGATAACTATTCTCATCTTCAGGGCATGCACTATCTCACTTTCTTTTGGCATAAGACCATAAATTTTCTTTCATCTTTATCAACATCATCTTCTAAGAAAAAAATAAGGTACACTATTCACTTCAACAATCCAACAGAAATAATATCAAGAAGCACACTTCCATTGCAGGAAGGGACAATGCCACTCCAGCTGTTTTAACAGTGAAGTTAGCTTCATTCACTGCATTTTATCAAGTGTTCATTTTGTTTCTTCAGTTATGGATTTAGTAGTCAAAGCATTTAGCACTTATTTTACACAGAATGCTTGGCACAAAATATTAGCTGTTATTAGAAACTGTTTTAAAAAGAAGACAACCGTTAATATGTTTTCCTTTCCAAAATGTATTTCTTTTATTTCTTTTACTCACATAACTGGTGAGAACCTCTGATATATTGTTGCATAGACATACTGAGAGTAGATATTCTTGCCTATCTTAGGGAGAAAGAATTAAATCTTTTATCACTGAGTGTGTAAAGTGAACTGTAGATTTTTCAAAGATGTCTTCGCTGGGGACAGGGAGAATCCCCCATCCCACTCTTCTTTAATTCTTATGGCTTGATCAGTAATATAATAACAAAAATAACACAAGACTAGATTAACAGGAGAAAAGAAACAATTTAATACATGCATAGGTGCATGCAGGAGAATCACAATATGATGCTCAGATCATAAAATGAAACTCAAAAAAATGTTTGAAGTAGGCACCTTTTGATACTTTTAAGGCAAAGGAACAATAGCTTTGTGAGAAATTGACAGAACAAAGGAAGTTAGTGCTCATTAGAAAATAAACTAAGCACAATTTGGGATCTTTCTGCTCCAGGAGTAAATTACCAGAGGCAATACAAGGTTTGTTTATACACTTTTTTTACTCCGGATTTTATAACTTTTGTGATAAGATTGGCTCTGGGTCTTTCAGGAGCAGGGAGGCACCCACGTTTAAAGAGAGAGAGGAGAGCCAGAGCTCCTTCCACCCTCAGCTGTATCTCAAGAGATTTTAATTCAAAATAATCAATAAGCTATTGTGGGCTGTCTTGGGGAAGCCAGCCCTGGGCTCTAAAACCTTTACTCAGAATGAGGAACTTACTTCCTATACCAAGATTTTATCAACAATGAGTGTTTAATTTTTTTTTAATGTTTTTTTTTTTGCATTGATTGAAGTATTTTATGGCTTTTCTCCTTTGTATTTATTTGATGAGTTATATTGATTGGTTTACAGATGTTATTTTAACCTTACATTTCTGGATAAATGGCACATGGTCACCATGAGTAATCTTTTTCTACATTGCTAGGTTTGGTTTGTTAAAACTTTGCTAAGGAGTTTTATATCTATATTCATGAGGGATATTGATCTGTACATTTTTTTTTCCCCTTTGTGGCCATGATTTTCTAATTTTATTATCAGGGTAATACTGACATTATGAGGTTTCTGGAAGTTTGTATATTGTCTGTTTAATTTTTATTCTGAAATATTATTTATTCTGGAAGTTTATTTTGTTTTTATTTAATACCTGATATTGTTTCCCAAAGTACCCATATGAGTATTGCTATTTTTTGAGGATATTTTTATTTATGAACTAATTTAGTAATTTAGTATAATTTATATAGGGCTACTAAACTTTTTATTTCTTCTTAAATCAGTTTTAGTAGTTTGTTTTTCTAAGAACTTTTGTTCATTTCATCTAATTTTTTTATTTTGATTAAGAGGAAAAACTGAATGCTAAACTTCTTTTAAAATTTCTGAATAGTTATAATATTTTCATAGTGTAATAAAATAATCTTAATTTCTACATGGTAGCGTAAAATCATATCATTTTCTATTCACTTTTTTATACAAGTAGTGTTTACTGAAAAAAATTACATTTATCATTATTGTATCTATAAATCCTAGATTAATATCTTTAAAGTTATTATGACTGCTTTTGTTTTTCAAAATAATTGGTTATTATTATTATATCATTGATATTATCAAAATAAATTTATGTTTTGTCCAAAAGATAATTAGGCTTAGGAATAATTTATGAAAATCAACTTACTATATCTTGTTACCATGTAGGTTTTCTTTCCTCTAATCTCTAATAACACATGATTTTTTGTTGTTGTTGTTGTTAGGGAAAAGGAGGTAGGAACAAGCTTTTAGAAGCTTTTTTACAGCTATCTGACAGTTACTGTAAGTCTTATTTATCTACTTATTTATTTATTTATGCTTTTT
>PVKE010015052.1:0-25610 GCA_004027555.1 Craseonycteris thonglongyai
TTTTCCCCACTGTATATTTTTTGCTCCTTTATCAAAAATAATCTGTCCATAAATTTGTGGGTTTATTTCTGGGTTTTCAATTCTGTTCCATTGGTCCATGGGTCTGTTTTTCTGCCAGTACCAAGCTGTTTTGATTACTGAGGCTTTGTAGTACAGATAAAAGTCAGGCAATGAGATGCCCCCAGCTTTATCCTTTTTTTCTTAGGATAGCTTTGGCAATTCGTGGTCTTTTGTGGTTCCATACAAATTTGATGATTATTTTATCTATTTCTTGAAAGAATGACTGGGATTTTGATGGGAATGGCATTGAATCTGTATATTGCTTTGGGGAGTATGCAGGCGTCCTCTTGAAGCACCCACACAGCTGTGGTCACTCACCGGCACTCACCTTGTGCTCCAGTAGAAAGATGGTGAGTCAGGGGACATTGGAGGTATATGAGGGAAGACTGAGGTGTGTGGTTTTGGGGCAAGGGTTGGAGGAAAAGTCGCCACTTTTCCTGAGTCGTGTCCTCTTCCTGAGAAGCTGGCTGGCAGACCCATCTTCTCTGTATTGCACCCTCCCCCCACACAGCCAAAGCTGGACCTTATTGGTCTGGTGAGCTCTGCTGGATCCACTCTGCCTACTCCCTGGGACCCTGTTCCACCCAATTTCTCCAACACCAGAGATACTTTCTCAGGTGAGCAGCCAGCCTGCCCACATTGCAATCAGAAGAGTCCACAGGCCCCGGGTGGGTGGCAACTGGTCTCAGTGTGCTCTGGGACCGTTGCTGAGTAGCTCCAGGCACAGTGCTGCCACCAAAAAAGACTCTACAGGAATGTCCAGTGCAGGTGACCAGGGCCCCACAGGGCACCTACCACATAAGACTACCCAGCAATACTGGAAGACATAGCAGATCTACCTAATACATAGAACCAAACAGAGAGACAGCCAAAATGAGGAAAAAAAGAAATATGTCCCAAGTGAAAGAATAGCAGAAAACTCCAGAAAAAGACCTAGAATAAATGTGATGGAGGTAAATGACCTATCAGAGATGGAGCTCAAAACAATTGTTATAAGGATGCTCATGGAACTTGGTTAAAACTTCAAGAAAGAGACAGCATGTATAAAGAAGAACATAAAAGCCATAAAAAAGAACCAGGAATAAATAAAGAATACAATAACTGAAATGAAGAATGGAATAGAAGGAATCACCAGACTAGATAAAGCAGAGGCTCAAATCAGTAATTTGGAAGAAAAGGTAGCAGAAAATACCCAATCAGAACAACAACAACAAAAAATCCCCCCAAAATGAGGATAGTTTAAGATTCCTCTGGGACAACATCAAGCATAACAATATTTGCATGATAAGGTTACCAGAAGAAAAAGAAAAAGATCAAGGAATTGAAAACTTACTTGAAGAAATAAAGACTGAAAATTTTCCTAACCTGGTGGAGTAAATAGACATACAAGCCCAGGAAGCAAAGAGAGTCCCACACAATATGAACCTAAACAGGCCCACACCAAGACACATCATAATTAAAACAGCCAAAGTGAAAGAAAGACAAAGAAAAAATCCTAAGAGCAGTAAGAGAAAGGCAACTAGTAACTTATAAGGAGCTCCCATAAGACTGTCAGCTGATTTCTCAACAGGAACTTTGCAGTTAGAAAGGACTGCTGGAAAATATTCAATGTGATGAAAAACAAGAATCTACAACCAAGATTACTCTATTTAGCAAAGTTATCATTCAAAATTGAAGGACAGATAAAGAGCTTCCCAGATAGGAAAAACCTAAAGTAGTTCATCACCACCAAACCAGTATTATAAGGAATGTTAGAAAGACTTCTTTAAGATGGGGGTGGGGGGTTGGGGTAAGCAAAATTATGAATAATAAAATGACAATAGCTACATATGTATCAACAATTACTTTCAATTTAAATGCATTAAAAGCTCCAATCAAAAGACATGGAGGGTATTGTGTTGAGTGGAGTGTCAGAGAAAGACAGTTGCAAGTTGATTTTGCTTATAGGTGGACTCTAAAGAAGAAAACAAATGGACAAAACAGGAACAAATTTATAGATACAGGAAACGTTTAGATTGTTGCCAGATGGGAGGAGGGATGGGGTGTGGGTGAAATAATGGGAATGGATTAAAAAGAACAAATTGGTTATTACAAAGTAACATTATGGGGATGTAGAGTATAGCATAAGGAATATAGTCGATAATATTGTAATAACTATGAATGGTGTCAGATGGGTAGTAGATTTGTTGGGGTGATGAAAGGAAAGCAGGAGCGTTGGGTGAAAAAGGAGAAGAGATTAAGAAGGACAACATCATAGTTATAAAATAGCCATGGGGATGTAAAGTACAGCATAGGGCATACAGTCAATAATATTGTATAACACTATGGTGGCAAATGGGTACCAGATGTATCAGGATCTTTGTAAGTTACATAAATGTCTCATCACCACATTGTACACCTGAAACTAATATAAGGTATATCAAATGTAATTGAAAAATAAAACATATATATTAAAGTAGGAAAAGAAAAATAATTAAAACTGAGAAATTAAAAGAAAAAAAAGAACACCCTCGTCACAAGAGCCTCCTTCCCTGATCACCTGTATTAGGCAGGGTTCTTCAGAGAAACAGAACCAATAATATATCTACACTTATATTGAATCTATATCTGTATCTGATTTGTCCTATATTTATATATAATCTATCTATTTATCTAAAAATGAAGAAAGATAGACACAGAGAGGGAGAGATTTATTTTAAAGAATTGACTTGTGTGATTGTGTGACTCAGCAAGTCTGAAATCCACAGGACAAGCCAGCAGGCTGGAGGTTCAGTCGAGTTGATGTTGCAGTCTTGAGTCTGAAGGCTACAAACTCAAGCAAAATTTCTTGCTACCATCTTGAATTCCTTCTTCCCTAGGAAACCTAATATTTTGCTGTTTATCCCTTCAACTTTTAAAGAAAATCTGCTTTTTTTTTAATAAAAAAGATTTATTTTATTGTTTGAGGTAAGGTGAGAGAGAAGTGGGGGGGCAGAGTAGTCTCCATAGTTGTACATCATTAGCTATGACATGGTTTCATTCCACACAGGTGGATGTGGGGCCACGTGGGGCAGGAACTGAACCAGGGGCCTCCCATATGGGAGGTGAGAACCTTCACACCAAGCCATCCTGGTGGTTACCAGTTGCACCACAGTTTAGCATATGGATTTGTATGGGCCGGGGCCAGGAATTGAACCCCGAACCTTGTGATTGCAAGGCAAGCACACAACCACTGAGCTATCCAGGCATCACAGGAAATCTGCTTTTAAAGTCAACCGACTGTAGGTAGAATCCCATATTTAAAAAAAATACCTTCAAAGCAACATTTAGACTAGCATCTCACCAAATGACTGGTCACCATCGCCTAGCTATGCATCAGTTTAAACAGCTCCATCACAGGGATACCTTCTCAAGTCACCCAGTTCTCCTTTCCTCACTGTCTAAGTCAGCTCCATGTTATCTTCAAAATGTAAGTTTCATAAGATCCTGTCTGTGCAGTTCACAACCTAGAACCATAGGTATTCAAACAAAACAATATCCCATGTGTTAAAGAAATGAAGAAAATAGACCCCAGGGCAGGAGAAAAAGGAAATAAGCAAGAAAAAAAATGAGGTGGACGAAAAGGAGGGCAGGCAGATGTCAGTTGGAACACTTAGTGAATGATGAGGATTTTTGAGTCTCCCTTCCACAGAAGTCTCTGGCAACTGGGGACAGGAGGAAGAAGGTATGGGTTGTGAATGTGTTCCTCCATAGAAGTGGGAAGTGGGGGTTTCCAGGACCTGGGGGTCTTAGGGGAAGGGGGCTGTGTTGGGGTGATTTACAGGTTCAAGAGTTTTTCCTATGATGACCATTTAAGTTTCTGAGCCTGGAACCCACCCACAACAGTCTATGAGAGAAGAGGTTAGTTAGAAGAGGCCTGTGGGGCCACAATTTTACTTTTCAGCTGGTGGTTCTAGTTTACCTGGTGGCTGCCACCCCTCCTCCCACACAGTTCTGGTGATGCTGTGACTGAAATAGCCACCAAAACTCTCTCCTCAATGGCTGACTCATGCTTTCCCATTGCTTACTCATTCATGGCTCTAGCCCCAAATATGACCATGCATACCCCTCACCACCCCATCCTGGGACAGTCATTTCACACGGTCTCCAGAAGAATTGAGGAGTCTGTCCAGGCTCATCTAGAAAGTGGTAATTGTGAGGATAGGGTGAGCCTACAGGACAGCAAAAGTAATGCAGGTGAAATAGGAAATCCAGCAAGAGTGAGATGAAGATCAGAAACAAACAAGATGATTATGAGAACAGGTGAGGATGCAGGTGAGAAAGGAGAGGAGGACTGTAGAGTTATGATGATGATGAGGACAGTTAAAGATGCAGCAGAAGGTGCAGTGAAAAGGCAGGTAACTCTATAGGTGAGAATCTAGGTAAAAAATGTTAATATAAAGATAAACATAAATTTACGTATAAGGATGTAAATGGGAGCCAGGTGAGGAGGCAAAAAAAGGCAGGTGGATATAGGTGAGGTTCCAGGTGAGAAAGTAGCTAAGGATGCTGGTAAGAAAACAGAAAAAGGGAGAGATCCAAGGTGGAGGAGTAAATAAGTGCTCTGCTTGTCTCTTCCTGTGAACTCATTAAAACTGCAACTAAATTATAGAACAATCAACCTGAAGAATCATTGGAAGTTAGCTGAACAAAAGTTTTATAACTAAGGATATAAAGAAGAAGCCACATCGAGCCTGGTAGGAGAGGCGGAGACGTGGAATGGACTGGCTCCAAGCCTCCATGTGGTGGTTAAAAATCAGGAGAGGGAAAGCTGGGATGGCTCAGTGGGTTATGCGCTTGCTTTGCAGCCCTTGAGCCCAAGGATCGAATCCAAGCTCTGGCCCAGGTGGACCCATATGCTGAGCTGGGCTGTGCCCCCAGTTCAGTTCTTGCGGGGGCCTATGCAGGAGGCTCCCGGCCCAGTTCCTGCCCTGCACAGCCCCATCCATGCCCACCTGTGGAGTGAAACTATATGGAAAACTAATGCTGTCAACTATGAAGACTGCTCTGGGCCCTCCCCCTTCTCTCTGTCTCTCTCTCTGTCTGTCTCTCTGTCAAAAAACAATAAAAATGAATCTTAAAAAAAAATCAGAAGAGATATCTCAGCTACGGAGATTCCCTTCTGTAGAAGTGAGGGACCCCAGCCCACATCAGGCTTCCCTCCCTAGAGTACCGGGCCAGGAGGATGAGGGCCGCAGTATCTGGCCATGGAAACCAGTGGGGGTTTTGACCATGACCATTTCGGTGGAATGGAAGGCTGTGGGGAAACCCAGACATTCTCTTCAAGGTCCTGCACATAGATTCATTTGCTCACAGGTACTCACCCAGGGCTCTGGGAGAGGGACAGTGACTTGGGGGATGTTGGAGACATATGAAGAGAGACTGAGTTGTGTGGCATTGGGGTGAGGACTGCAGGAACAGTCACCATTTTTCTTGTGTGGGTTCCTCCTCCTGTGCAGCTGAGAGGTGCAATCTTCCCTATGTTCAGATCCCCCTCCCCCCATGCCCATGGTCAAATCTGAATCTGAACTGGCCTAGAGAGCTCTGCTCATTTCACACAGCTGACTTCCTGAGATCCCACCCCACCCAACTTGCCCAATGTTAGAGGTACATGCTTGGTGAGCAGCCAGTCCCACCCACATAAAACTCTTTCTTGGACAACTCCTTTGAGTCCACGGGCCCCAGGTGAGTGGCAACTGGACTCAGTGTGCTCTGAGACTTTTGCCGAGTAGCTCCAGGCTGAGCACTGGCACCAAACCAGAAGCTACATGAACCTGGTGAACACCACTCATCCTCTCCTGGTGAGTCCCTGAGACCCTGACTCATCAACTTGCATACTGTTTGGAGCTTTATCAGCAGCTGAACCTTAAGGGAGTCATTATGCGGCCTCAGGCCTCAGGGTATCCTAGCTTTTTGAAGAGTTTTTCCAGGCCTAGTACTGGTGGTACATGTCCTCAGTTCACAGCGTGGCCTCTTCCTTATGCCTCCAGGTTTAGCATAGACAGAAAACAACTGCAGATCATTTTGTAGCTCCTACCAGATAGTCCCCAGCTGGTCACAGGCAGTGGGTCACCTGGGCCTGTACCAGAGCTCATCCCAAGAGGCCCCAGAAACCAACATACTTGGAGGTTGGCTTCAGACCAGAGCAGAGCACCACCCAATTAGCCTCACAAGTGACACACAAAGGATGATCTCAACGGGCACCAGACCTGCTGGGGTAAGTCCTGCTTCATGTGATGAGCCCCCTACACAGCAGCCTGTGAGCTGTGGATATGGCCAAACCCCACAGCCAGTCAGCCTGAGGATCAACCCCACCCACTGACCTGCCCATGGCAATCAAGGCTCAACTACAATAGGAGGGCACACAAGCCACAAAAGGGACACTCATGGAGCACCCAGCACAGGTGACCAGGAAGACTGCACCACTGGGCTCCACAGGCACCTACTACATGAGGCCATCCGGCAAGACTGGGAGACAGAGCAGATCTACTTAATACACAGAAGCAAACACAGAGAAGCAGCCAAAATGAGGAAAGAAAGAAATACAAGCCAAATGAAAGAACAGGAGAAAACTCCAGGAAAAGAACTAAATGAAATGGAGCCAAGCAAACTTCCAGAGACAGTGTTCAAAACATGGGTTATGAGGATGCTCAAGAAACTTAGTGATAACTTCAACAAAGAGATAGCAAGCATAAAAAGAAACATAGAAACCATAAAAAAGAACCAGTCAGAAGTGAAGAATATACTAACTGAAATGAAGAATGCACTAGAAGGAATCACCAACAGACAAGATGAAGCAGAGGATTGAATCAGCAATTTGGAAGACGAGGTAACACAAAACACCCACTAGGAGTAATAAAAGGGAAAAAATTTGTTTTTAAATGAGGATAATTTAAGAGACCTCTGGGACAACATCAAGCATAACAACATTTATACCATAGTGATTCCAGAAGAAGAGAGGAAAAAGATTGAGAACCTATCTGAAGAAATAATGATGGAAAACTTTCCTAACCTGGCAAAGGAAATAAACATGCAAGCCCAGGAAGTGCAGAGAATCCCAAACAAAATGAACCCAAGCAGGCCCACACCAAGACATGTAATAATTAAAGTGACAAAAGTTAAAGACGAATAGAACATTCTAAATGCAGCAAGAGAAAAACATCTAGTTACTTCTAAGGGAGCTCCCATAAGATTGTCAGCTGATTTCTCAACAGAGACTGTGCGGCCAGAAAAGACTGGCATAAAATATTCAAAGTGATGTAAAGCAAGGACTTCAACCAAGATTACCCTACCTGGCAAAGCTATCATTTAAAACTGAGGGAAGTCGAGATGGCTCAGCGGGTTGAGCACTCACTTTGCAGTGCTGAGGTCCGAGGATTTAGTGCTGGGCCGGGCCCCAGCCCATGTGGACCCATGTGCAGAACTGCGGTGTGCTTCCCATGTCAGGGGCACCCAGTTCAGTTCTTGCAGGGACGAGCTTCCATGTAGGAAGCCCCGGGTTCAGCCCCGTTTGGCTTCCGACTTGCAGGGGTGTGCCTCCCATGCGGGAGGTCCCGGCTCGATTCCTGCCCTGCGTGGTCCCATCCACCTGTGTGGAATGAAACTATGTCGAAACACTAATCACGTACAACTGGGGAGACTGCTCTGGGCCCTCCCTCCTTCTCTCTCTGTCTCTCCTGTCTATCTCTCTCTCTCTGTCAAAAACAAAAAATGTTAAAGGGACTTCTTTAGGACAGGGCGGGGGCGGCGGGGAAGGGGGATAAAATGGCAATAACTGCATTTCTATCCACAATTACTTTCCATGTAGATGGATTAAATGCCCTAAACAAAAGACGTAGTGTGGCTGAATAGATAGAAAAACAAGACCCTTACATATGTTGCCTACAAGAGGTTCATGTCAGATCAAAAGACACACATAGACTGAAAATAAAGGGATGGAAAAAGATATTTCATGGAGATGAAAACAACAAAAATACTAGGGTAGCGATACTTATACCAGACAAAATAGACTTTAAAACAAAGGCTATATCAGGAGACAAAGAAGGACCCAGTAATCCCACTTCTGGGTATTTACTAAAAGAAACCCAAAATGCTGCTTTCAGGGAACCTGTGCCTCCATATATTCATTGCAACAGTGTTTATCATGGCCAAGATGTGGAGGCAGCCTGGGTGTCCATCGATGGGTAAGGAAGAGGTAACACATATATAGTGAACTACTGCTCGGCCATGGAAGGAAATGGGTTCTTGCCGTCTGTGGTGGCAGAGACGAACCTGGAGCGTATTGTGCTGAATGCAGTGTCAGACTGAGAAAGACCAATGCAACGGGATTTTGCTTATATGTAGAATTTTTTTTTATTGTTTTTGACAGAGAGAGACAGAGACAGAGAGAGAAAGAGAGAAGGGGGAGAGCCCAGAGCAGTCTCCATAGTTGTACATTAGTTTTCAATAGTTTTGTTCTACATGTGAGTACAGGGCTATGCAGGACAGGAACTGGGCTGGGGGCCTCCTGCATGGGAGGCAAACCCCCGTGTGCCAGGGGCCTCTCACATAGGAAGCACCTCCTGGCGAGAACTGAACTGGGGGCCTCCTGCAGGAGAAGCACACCCCAATTCAGCATATGGGTCTGCACGGGCCGGGGCCGGGATTCGATCCTTGGGCCCTGGAGCTGCAAGACAAGTGCTTAACCCACTGCGCCACCCTGGCATCCCCATGTTAGCTCTATTTTTAATGAAAATCTTTTTTTTTTTTTTAAAGAAATAGAAAGACTTTGAGCTATTTCTGCTGGACTTGAACCTAGAGCTGTTACAGCCATCTTCCTTCCATGATGGAGGAGCCAGGAGTTGAGGCAACATCAGGGCAGCACGATTATGCTGAGCGTGACAAACAAGGGCCTGGTAACATCATTTAAGCCAACCCGACCCCATCTCGGGCTTTAAAGTCATATAAGCTTAAATTTATTGGGGTGACATTGACTGAAATAACAAAGAAACAAAAACTCATGGATACAGTCAATAGTTCAGTGGTTACCTGAGGGTAAGGGGGGAGGTGGGTGGGAGATGAGGGAGTGGGGAGTGGAGGGGGGGGGAATCAAACACACAGTGATGGAAAGGGAACTGATTCTGGGTGGTGAGCATGTAATGCAATGTATAGACAATGTAATGTAGAATTGTACACCTGGAAACAACGTAATTGTTATCTATCAATGTCACCTCAATAAATTTAACAATTAAAAAATAAAATAAAATAAATAAAGTTATATAAGCTAATAAATTTCCATTTTGTTGGGGAAAAAAAAGAAGAAGAAGAAGAAAAAAGATAGGAAGGGATCTAAAGAAGGATGGTAGGTAAGGATGTAGGTGAGGAACCGCATGGGGATACAGAGAAAATACAGGTGAGGGTGCAGGTGGAGAGACAGGTGAGAATATCAGTAAAGATACAAGTAAGCTTACAGGTAAAGATGCAGGTGGGGGGCCACATGAGGATGCAAAAACCAAGCCGATGGATACAGTCGGAGAGAGGAGGTTAAGAGACAGATGAGAATGCTGGTAAAAATGCAGGTGAAGATGCGTTTGGGAGGCATGCAAGCAAGTAGGTGAGAACTCAGGAGAGGGGTAGTGAGCTGCTGGTGAGGACAAGGAGGCTGCAGGTGAGAATGCAAATTATTATTATTATTATTGAGATTTCAGGTAGGGTCAGGGCTGAGTAGCAGGTGAGGCAGCTGGGAATCACAGCTGCCTCTTTCCTTCTCTCAAAGACTTCTGGACTTTGGGAGACAGGTGAAATACAACTGAGGCTTTATTGGGGGGGCAGTGACGGGGCTCAGTTGGGACAGCCAAAGACGACCATGTTCTCCGTGAAGCTGGCGAGGTCCTTGCATAGCATCTGGTTCTCCTCATCCTGGCATTCATCGGCCTCAGGCCACAGCTCCACCCAGGTGTCCTTTCCGATTATGTAGCTGATGCTGGTGGGGAGGGGGGAGGGCCGGTCAGGAGCAGGTCGGAAGAGGGGGGGCGGGGCGCGCATGCGCACGCGCGTGGCACTCACTTGGGTTTGTCTCCCCACAGGTCCAAGGAAAGGCCCCATATGAGGTAGTATTTCCCCTCCTGCAGCTTCAGGGCTTCTCTGCACTTGATGTGACTGATGAACTTGCGCTCCTGTCCAACCTGCACCTCATCGGTGCCTGGAAGGGAGGCAGAGGGAAGCTGAAACAGGTGGGAGGCGACAGGGAAGGAGGACAAGACAGAGAGCGCGGCTGACCTGATTTGATGAGCTGCTTGATCACCATTGTGTACTCGTCAAAGTCGTCGGACAGCTCCTTCCTGTGCAGCATGGTCTTGTACACTGAGGGCGGGGGACAGTGCGGGTCACAAGCAGGGCTGAGTGTGGGGCACCCTGCCTTCAAGCGCACCTGGGCAGATACTGCAGGACCACAGCCAGCCATTCTCCACCCCCTGCCCCCCGCCAGGAATACATGCAGCAACATACAATCACACCACCACTGTCTCCCACAGCCGCCCGCAATGTGTCACACACACAAGGACCGCTACTCTGACCCAATGTCAGCATCTCACAAGATCAAGGCTCCCCACAAGCATAACCTCACAGATACACACAACCATGTCCACTCATGACCACCTTTCCTCCCACACCTGCCCATACCCAGGGCACTCATAAGCAGAGCTCCCCATGCAATCATAGCCCCTCAACACACACACACACACACACACACACACACACACACACACACACACACCAGCCACCCACGACCGCAGCCTGAAACACAGCCACTCAGCCATGGCCACATCTGCCGCTACACAGTTTCTCACACACAACCACATATGCGCGTGCCCCCTTCCCCCCACTCACCATAGTCCACCCCCGGCTCGCAGGCCTTGTCCAGCCTGTCATCTGGAGTGACCTTCTCATCTGCTTGTTGCATAAAGCAGTTCTCTGTGGGGTGGAATGTGAGGGACACGGTCTAAGTCCCAACTTCTCACCCAGGACCCACCACTCAGAGGCGTGGCCAGCCCCAGGCCCCTTCATCTTGGTGTTCACTGGGTATGGGCTTTTGGGGCCTCTTGGGTCACCCCCATGGAAGTGAGGGATCCAGTGGGTGTGGCCCACTGCTCCCTCACTCCTGTGCACCCACCCTCAGCACAGCGGCACATTTCATTGTGGCAGAGTTTGCTCAGCAGTCCATCCTCCTTCTCGGGGTGGTAGAACTGGGTGCAAGTCTCATCTGTGGGCAGAGGGGGTGGGAGGCATCAGAGGGCTAGGGTCTGCACCCCAAACCACACCTGCATGGCTCGGATTCCCCACTGCAGTTCCCCAGACCTAGAGATGCTAGGTCCCGAACCCTGGGAATCCCAGACCCCCAACTCACAGATCCTTGGGACCCTCAGACCCAGACCCGAGGCTGGCTCCTTACCCAGGTTGTAATAGGAGTACACCTTGACTGCCCCAGGCTGGATGAGCCCCACGTTAAAGTACTGGTGAACCTTGAATGCTAGACAGTCCTCCACAGTGTGCGAAATCTGAGGTAAGGAAGAGGCTGGTCAATGGGGTGACACGAGAGGGAGTCTGGCCTAGGTACTGGGGGTTGGGGCAGTGGTGGGAAATGGAGGGATTAAGGAAGGGTCTAGGTGGGGAGGATGGGGGGCAGGAAGTGGCAAAGATTTATGAGCAGTTCACAAATCTATTTTTTTTTTCTCCAAGGCTCACAGCTGGATTGCATTTCTCAGTCTTTCTTTCCGTTTGGTGTGGCTATGTAATTGAATTCTGGCCAATGGACTGTTATCTGTGCCCACAGAAATGTCTCATGATTATCAATCTTGCACTGTATATTTGAAAGTTGCTAAGATAGTAAAGCTTAAATGTTCCCACCACACACATTATAACTATGTGAGGTGATGGATGTGCTAACTAACTCTAATGTGGTAATCATTTCCTAATATATACATGCATCAAGTCATCACATTGTACACCTTAAACTTATACAATATTATATGTCAATTATATCCCTGTAAAGCTGGAAAAAAATAAAGGAGGAAGGAAGGAAGGGAGGGAGGGAGGGAGAAAAGGAGGAACAGAAGGAGGGAGAAAGAAAAGAAGGGAGACACTTATATGTATGTATGTGTGATAGACATAGATATTTGGAGAAAAATGCTAATAGTGAATTTGGGTAAAGGATATATGGAACTTTTTTGTCCTGCTCTACAGTTTCTCTGTGAGGGTGAAGATAAATTAAAAGTACAAAAATTAAAACACAAATATATTTGAAAAACCCATTTCATGAACAATCCCCTTTCCTTCTAGAAAGAATGGCCAGCAGAGGACTCCAAGACAAAGAGCAGTGGAGAAAGGAAAGGCCAGCCAGCCATGGGCCGAGATGCCGATGGAAGCCTTACCTTGTCCAGGTAGATGATGAGAGTGTTCTTGTTGGAGAAGGCCTTGTCCATCTCATACTTAGAGATGTATCTGTCGGTGCCAGTGCTCAGCTGAGGAAGGGCAGGGCTCGTGAAAACTCCTCCTGGATCGCCTTTCCTCCCTCCAGCCTCTCCCAGACACCAGGCTCCTTCCCACTGATCCCAGCCCCCGACCCCAAGACCTTCATACCATATTGAGGTCCCCAGTGTCGGGAGCAAAGCCAGTCATCATGGATATATCCAGGATGGACATAGTGGCATCCTGGTCTCCCAAGTACCTGGATGGGGCAGGGAGAGGGGGTGAGTCTCAGGTGGGGTCAGCTCTGGGAGTCAGAGCCTGGACAAGGAGGTTGATCAGAGACTAAGGCTTCTGGTTCCCACATAGCAGCATAGTGGGATGTTAGACCTTAGGAAACACTCCCCTGAGGGGAATAAAGGAAAGGTATTGGTCAGGGTGACTAATTGCTCAGGCTCTGGAGCCCAGCTGCATGGGTTCAAATCCCAGCTCTGTGACATATAATGAGTCACTTGACCTCTCTGTGCCTCAGTTCTTCTAGAAAATGAAGACAAGAATACAGTCAGCTACTACTTTGTATGATTCCGTTACCACAGTCTAGCTCAATAATACCAGTCCCCCAGAAACACAATTCTAGTTTCAGTACCACAGGATAGTGATTGTGAGTAAATTGCCTAATGGAAAAATCTTGGTGCTAGCTCTTCAGTCCACCAACCATTATGCAAATAACAGGTACACATCACAACAAATGACCAATCATGCCACTCCTTTCAAAGTCTATCAGTGACAGGTCACTGAGCACCTGCCATTCCTGTCACACACAGATAGCAGAGCACGTAGTTGTGTTAGTTCCTTCTCTCCCAGTGAAACCCCCACCCTCTGTGACATTTTACCAAAATGGATCATTGAAAGAGGGAACTGGCCAATGAAGATGAAAGTGTGGCGAAGAATGAAGAGTGGTAACGCTGGAAATGAAATTTCAATAGCACATACATGGTGTTAGAGAAGGAAGAGCGGAGTGTGGCAATGTGGACCCTGCTGCCAATGGAGAGGCCAGCTGTGAGACCAGAGGGACTCAGTGAAGGCAAGCACTGGCATCAACGTGGAACGTGATTGTGCCCCAAACAAAACAAAAAACATAAAACAAACATTGAAGATGTCCCAGCGGAAGTGACACCGGCAAAAACACTGCACAGCAAAGGAACTCAAATACCTCATGACATTGAAAGCTCAAAGGGTTTTAAATGTTGGAAGTTGACCCAAACTTGGAAGGGAGCATGACAAGTCACGATGTCATAGAAAAGATGCTTGCTCCATCAGAAGTTATATAAAGAGAAGGGAGGAGGCACTGCTCAAACTGCTGTGTATTGGATAAGTGCTTCACAAAAACAAAACGACACTCAGTCTCAATGTTATAGTGCTTTATGTTATAGTGCACGAAACAAACACTTGTTGTACTATTCATTTCTCTGTATCTTTACGAGAGTTTTTGAGGTTGTGATAAAAATAATTTCACAGCTCTGGGACCATTGTGACTTCCCTGGTTGATTGCGCAGCTCACTTTGCACAGTTTCAGTTTACGCGGTCATGGCTAGTCTTACACTCCATGCAAAGCAAGGTCTGCCTGTGCGAGCTACCTCCCTGCCCACACTCAGCACAGCGCTAGCTACACAACACACTCCCAGGAAGTATTAGGGACCCCAAATACTACTTATAAGAAGTCTTGCTAGAGACAGAGGGGTGGCCAAGGCGAACCCCAGCAACCCATTTCTTACCTGGTACAAATCTCAAGGAACAGGGTGTTCTTGGCATCCTGAGGCTTCTTAACTAGAAACACAGAAGACAGAGGATGGGGTGGGGCCCAGGAGCAGGGCAGACACTAGAAGGGCAGTTGGGGAATGGGGACAGATAGGGTCTTTATTCCTTCTACCTGTTTCAGGGGCTGGTCTTAAGTTAACCCTGAGGTCAAAGTTCTTGCAGGTGACTTTGCTTTTGACCTTGGCGTGGTACATTGTTACTACCTGGTGAGATGGAAAAGAAGACGAGGTGTCAGCCTACTAGACTTGGGAAGGAGAAGGTCCCTCTGGGACAGAGGGGCTGAGAGAAGGTGGTGAGCCAAGCAGGGATGGGTTTCATTCCTTACTGATAAGGTGCCTTGTCCTTTCCCTTCAGCTGTTAGTGTGAAATTGTCATTTTCCTTGGTCTATAGGGAGTGGAGAGAGAGAAGAGAGAATGTTAGGAGCCAAGCCTTCCCTTCACTGTGATGCTTGTCTGCCCTCCCTCCTGCCTCTTGGCAGGCCCCAGCTCGCATGGAGGATGAGGGCAAGGAGGGTTCGGCTGGGCAGCTGTACCGCTTCTGACCGCAGGAGGCTGGCGGACTCCCAGAGGATGTGGTGTACCACTGGGGCGCTGCGGCTGGGCAGGTTGATGGACACATCCAGATCCAGCTCTTCATGATCAGGGACATCCTTCTGGTATTGGGCCAAGGCTTGGAACACCATGAAAGTGGCCTGGAATCCATGAGAGAAAGAGGGTGATCTGGGAGACTGAGATTGTGGCTAGATCCCACTTGGGGATGAAGAGGCTCAGATCAGAGCTGGGACACTAAGACTGTGGCCTAGAGCCCTCCAGAGAGGGTGAGGATAAGACAGGGGTTGGTGGGTAGGAAGAACATATTCTAGAACTCTCTGAGAATGGTTCAGATCAGGGCGTGGTGACACTAAGACTGGGATCTAAAACCTACCAGAGAGCACAAGGATAAGCTTGGGAATCATTAGACACAGAGGACGTGTTCTAGAATTCTCCAAGGGACAGAGGCTTACACAAGCACTTGGAGACACTAAAAACATATTTAGAAAGTGCAGGTATAAGACAGAAGGTCTAGCAACACTTCAAATGTGGTCTAGACCCATCCAGAGAAAAGAGTCTAAGGCAAAGGTTTGGAGGCACTGAGAATGTATCTAGAACACATTTGTGAAAGAATTAAGTTGGAGCCTGGGAACGTGGAGCATATGACCTAGAACCCCAAAGTAACACTTGGAATGTGACTGAGAGCCCATCAGAGGAAAAGGGAACAAACTGGAGCCTGAGTTTGCTGGAGCTTGAGGTTGCAGAAACCATGGTGTAGAAACTACCAGGGAGAGAGAGGCTTGGATGATGCTCTAGACAGAATAACGGAGAAGATGGTCTAGAACCGACAGTTAGAAAGGGTAACACTGGGAGACTGATGGACCATGAGAACATGGTCTAAAACCCATCAGAGGGAGACAGGGACTTGGCTAATCCCCTATAGTTGAAAGCCTGGTCTAGAACCCATCAGTAAAATGGGAAGACTAATGGAACCAGGAATATGATCTAGAACCCACCAGAGAGAAGCTGACACCTGAACCTGGGCCCTGAGAACATGATCTAGACATAAGGAGGGAAAGGGAGACTTAGAACACAGCTGGAGGCACCAGAATGTAGTCTAGAATTCGTAGATAGATTTGCAACTAAAAAAAAAATTAAAAAATCTGGGGAAGCCGGGATGGCTCAGCGGGTTAAGCACTCACTTTGCAACCCCGGGACCGAGGATCGAATCCTGCCCAGCCCATGTGGACCCACATGCTGAACTGGGGTGTGCCCCCATGCGGGAGGCCCCCAGCCCAGTTCCCTCCTGGTGCCGCCCCCACTCACCTGTGTGGAACAAAACCATGTGGAAAACTGATGCCATTCAACTATGGAGACTGCTCTGCCCCCCCCCCCCCGCCCCCACCATCTCTCAAAAATAATAAAATAGGGGAAGCCGGGATGGTTCAGTGGGTTAGGCGCTCACTTTGCAGCGCCGGGGACCAGGGATCGAATCCCGGCCCCGGCCTGTGCAGAACCATATGCTGAACTGGGAGCTCCCCCAGTTCAGTTCTCTCTCTGTCTCTGTATCTCTCTCTCTCTCTCCTCTGTCAAAATAAAAAAATATATATTTAAAAAATAATAATAATAATAAAATAAATCTTTTTAAAAATCGGAAATGGAATTTCTCAATTCCATTCCAATCAACTGCCGTTCTTGGTCTCAGCGGATCCGGGAGAGCCGCGGGAAGCCAGAGGAGGTAAGGATGCCGCTGCCCCCACTGCGCGGCCACTTGCCTGGGTGGACCCATAGCCGCCTCCGTAGTATCTCTGCTCGTTGAGCCAGCGCACGACGGGGGGCACGAAGTCAAAGTCTCTGAGCAGTAGCAGAGCCAGCAGGGCGTAGGATGTGGCCTCCACGTTGTACAGTTTCTGGCCCTGCTCCTCCCAGCGGTTCTTCTCTGCACAGAGAACACCAGTCCCCTGCTCACTGCCCTGTCCAACCGCAGCGAGCTGGGGGAAGCTCAGACCCACGCCAGAGCTCACGCTGCGCCGGTGTGCCGGCCAGCATTCGAGGCCCTCAGCAGGGCTGCTCCCTGCCTCTCACTCTTTCTTCATCACCCTTCACTCCCCCATTTGAACTCGGACAGCAGCCCCGCTGATCCACGGGAGGTCCCTGAACCTTGCCATGCCCACCCTTCCCCTTAGGCCTGGGCAGATTCTGCTCTATTTGGAGCACCTTTTTCAGTCCACGCCTCGTTCGTTCTGACCTAACCTGCCTAAGTCAGCCTCAGTGGCACCCCGAGACGGCGAGCCCTTCCTTCTACCTCGCAAGTACCCTGCGTTCTCTGGTCACTTCATTTCTTTCCGCAACTGGAATGCGAGGCCGCATTCCCTGTGATCTCCCAAGTGCCTAAGAGAGTGCTGATAGCTGAGACTGTCACCAAGATCCAGTCTCTCCTCCTCCTGTGAACACAGTCAGACTACCTCTCCCAGATGCCTTTGCAGGTCGGTCTGACCCCATTGGCTGAGCTCTGTCCAGTGGAACGTGGAGAGCAATGATGGGGCCCCTTCCGTGCCTCTTGCACGGTCTTCCTGTTTCCCCTTTTGCTTGAATGGAACGGATTCTGAAGCCCTGGGGTGGCAGAGCCATGAAAAGATAGAGTCTGACTCCCTGCATCACTGTGTGAAGGAGAGCTAGCCACCAACTTGGGACACCCACACTGTGCCGTTTCACAGCAAGAACCAATGTCGGTGTGTTAAACCATTTCACTATACATTCAGATGTTACATCCGTGAGCACAAACCTGATATGGACCCAATGTTTAAGTGCTTACTATGTGCTACCCACTGTGCTAAAATCCCTATGCCATTATTTTATCTCATCCTAATTCACCTTGAGGTAATGACAATGTTATTAAAATGCTAAAGGCAATAACAACATCAATGATAAATCTATTACTGTGTGCTAGACTTCCTTCTACCTGCATCACTCATTTAATCTTCACAACCACTCTATGATGTAGGTGCCATTTTCAACACAAGGTACAAAGAGGTTAAGTGACTTGTACAAGGTCACATAGTGAGAATATGACAGGGTAGAATTTTAACTTGAATCTGCGTGATGTCAGAGTCCATGTCCTTGCTTCTGTGTCATAGCAATTGCTCAACACATGCCTGCTGAATGGTGCAATGGACCTTGTTGTATCATTTACAAATGAGGACTTCACACCTACGCCATCCATCCCAGCTGAGCTTAGAGCCATCTATCCCCACTGAAGATGGCCAACCTCAAACCCCAGCCACTCACCTCTCCGCCCCCACCCCCACCCCCCTGCGGGCTGCCCCTCACCTGTGGCTGTGCTCAGAAATTTGTTGAGGCGGGGGCCATCCAGCTTGCCCATCTGGGCCAGCGCATAGCCAGCAATGGCGACGGTATATGGTCTTCGCAAGTTCTCGTACTGGGCTTCAAGGAAGTCTCCTGCCTTATTGATACTGCCCTCTAGGCTCTATGAGAAAAAAGATTGGGTATCTGGTCAGGTGGGCACTGCTGCCACAGAGACCTGGCAAGGATCACATAAGCACCACTTCCTGGGCACAGGGTTTCTGTCCTTGAGACATAGCTGTCTTGGATCTATTTTTGAGGGTTTCCAAGATATTTTAGCCACCTTGAACTGCTTTGTTTCTGAGTACCTACTATGTGCCTGGCACAGTCTATATACCCAGTGGTATACTGACAAATGTTTATTAACCAGCTCTCTAGTCAGGGGCAGGGGGCTGGTCTATAGATTGCCAATTACTGTGGTGTAAATAATTTCACTAGGGCCAACTTCAAGCTGCCTGTGTGACATACCTTAAACTGGAGTGGGAAAGAGATGCCTCTGATAGGCACTCATGAGCTAGAATGAGCCAGGGTAAGCATGCCACTGGGACCACCTCTTACCCAATCATCATCATCATAGCTAATACTATGTGCCAGTCACATATCCACTCATTTAACCCCAAATCTTATGAGGTAGATATTATTTTCATTATCATCCCTATTGCAATGAGAATACTGAGACCTAGAGAGATGAGGGCCAGAGGCAGACATGATTTGTAGTGTTTGCTGATTTCTATAGTGTAAATACTACCACGGCCAAATTGCATCATTGAATATAGACTTGGGAAGAAATGGGTAGTAGCACAATATTATATAGTATGTCAACCAGACAGGTTTGAGAGACATAATCTCAAGAGCATAGGTAATGATAAAAGTTAGTAAAATAGGGGAAGCTGGAATGGCTCAGTGGGTTAAGTGCTCGCTTTGCAGCCCCAGAGACCGAGGATCGAATCCCGGCTCCGGCCCAGGCAGACCCACATGCTGAACTGGGGTGTGCCCCCAGTTCAGTTCTTGCAGGGCCTATGAGGAAGGCTCCTGGCCCAGTTCCGACCCTGTGCAGCCCTTTGCCCACCTGTGGAGTGAAACTATATGGAAAACTAATGCTGTCAACTAGGGACACTGCTCTGGGCCCTCCCCCTTCTCTCTGTCTTTCTCTGTCTGTCTCTGTCAAAAAAACAATAAATCTTAAAAAAAAAAAAAAAAAGTTAGTGAAATAAGAAATGATGAGTTTTGAGTGTCTATTACCTTTGTTTTTATGTTTAATGTAATTTTATTCTAATTTATTTAAATATAAGTTTATGTAATTTAATTTTAATAATGATTGCATTTAACAATCAGCATGCAAAATTCCTGGAATATTAACAATTGGTTTTCTCGAGCTAGTTCCAGCACACTCTTGATTTGAACAGTAGTAGTCTGGGTTCACAGCCAATACTATACCCCATTATGAGGTTGCTGAGTTGTAGTAGAAACTAACCCTTTTGCCAGTTAGGCTGTCTCTCTTTCATCTACCCACGACTTTTGTAGGAGCTTCACCTTTTCATTCCCATGGATGCAATGGGAGCAGCCATATTTGCCCAGTGAGAGCTACTTCCTGGTCTCAGCTGATTGGTCCAGAAGTGATTACCTGAGCCAGGTTGAGCCAATCAGAATCGTTCTGTGGGAATCTGAAAGCTCTAGCCTTGGTCTGATTATTTCCCCAAGGAAGGCAGGGAAAACTGAATTATTGGGCAAGAAGGGAATGAAGGACACAGAAGACATGAACAAAGCATTCTCGCAGAGTCCCTGAGGCCACTCTCATTGACAAATTCTTGGATCCTTAAACTAATTCTCCCATCAATTTTTTGCATAATCTAGGTCACACATGTGTTACATCTAGAATTCAGACAGTCCTGAAAAATACAGATTATTTTAACCACTTACAGATGACACACTGAGGCCCAAGGAGATGAGATGCCTGAGAGTAAGGATCTAAAGTCAGATCTGACCCCACAGCCTCTTTTCTACCATAATTTCTGTCAAATCTGCATGGTTTGAATCAGAAAGGCCATTGATTTCTCTTGGCCATTACAGAGTAATAGTCTCCACTCCCTCTTTTTTCTGGGGTTCTGAGGGGGGAGAAGCAATTGGCTGAAGGTGGGATATTGGGGTTCCCCACTTGGGAAACTAAAGGTCAAACAACCCACTCTCAAAAATCACAGGACAAAGCAGATGGGTGATTATAAAACCTCCAGGGAAAAGCCGGGACGGCTCAGCGGGTTGAGCGCTCGCTTTGAGGCCACGAGGACCGAGGATCGAGTCCCGGCTCCGGCCCAGGCAGGACCCACATGCTGAACTGGGGAGTTCCCACAGTTCGGTTCTCTAGCTGTCTCTGTCTCTGTCTCTCTCTCTATCTGTCAAGAGTAAAATAGAAATAAATATGCACTAAAGATAAAATAATTACTCTCTATAAATATAAAAAAAGATATAAAAAAACAAAACAAAACAAACAAAAAAAACCCTCCAAGGGGGATGTGCCTGGGGTAGGAGAGGGAAAGGAAGTGGGGACGGGACCACTTACGTTGACCTGTCCCTCGCAAATATCTTTAGCCTCCTGCAGCGCAATGAGGACGAAGGCAGTGAGGGACACGTCTTTCTCCTCGGCATTCTTGAAGCCACCCTAGGGTGTGGAGTAGGAAGCAAGGGTGGGGTCATCAGTGTGTCCCCACATGCCAACCAGCCCCACTATAGGATCAGTGGGTTGGGGCAACCCTGGGTCTCTCCCCAGTGTCTCACAGGACAAGCGAATGAATAAATGAAACTCTAGTATTCATTTGTTCATTCACCCATTCTGCAAATGTTGCTGGTCCTGTGGATAAGATGGTGGACAAAACCAGACACTGGACCCAGCCCTCATGCAGCGCCCCATCTAGTAGGGGAGACAGACATGAATCAACCAGCTCACAATACATATATCAGTATAAACTGATGAGTGCTGTGCAGGAGAAGTAGAAGTGGCTGTGGCCGTGAGAATGGACACTGGGAGTGTGACTCAGTTGAGGAGGTCAGGAAAGGTGTCTCAGGGATGATAAGTGGAGCCACAATATAAGGAGTGAGTAGAATTCAACTCTCAAAGAGGGTAGGGGTAGAAGGCTAGGGAGCAGGATTAGCATGTGCAAAGGCCCTGTGGCTGGGTAGAGCAAGGCTCCAAGCAGGAGAGCTGAAGTATGGAGAGAGCAGGAAGGCTGTGAGGCTGGCAGTCCGAAAGGTCAGGCTAAGGCAGCGATTCTCCAACTGGAGCACACATCAGCATCGCCTGGGGTGGGGGGGCTTATTAAAACTCTGATTCCTAGGCTCCACCCCTAAAGTTTCTGATTCAGCGCATCTGGGTACTAGCCCAAGAATGTGTGTTTCTAATAAGTTTGCATGTGAATCTGATGCTGCTGCTCCAGGGGACCACACTTAGAGAACCACACCTCTAAGGAGTTCTAGGTTTATTTTCAAAGCAATGGGGAAACAGGGAACTTTCATTTTGCACAGGACTCTGCAAGTCTCTGGTTTCTGCAAAAGAAGAGCGACACTCTCAACTGCTATATTTCTCTGTCCCTGCCCCCCCACACACACACACAGTGAATTGGGCAAATGACCTGTCCATCCTGTGACGTTCAGCCTCCCCCCACCCCCGCAGCCTGACCTGAATCCCTGCCTCTTACAATCATTTCTTGGTGTATCACGGGTCCATCCTCCCGGAAGACTCCATCGGGCTCCTGCCTCTTCAGGATCAGCCACTTGACAGCCCCACAGAGGACTTCAGAGTCGATGGCGATGAGGTTGGTGGCCAGAGAGAAGACCTTAACCACATAGGCTGTCAGCCTAAGGGTGGCACAGAGCATGTGACAATTGGTTCTGAAATCCTGAGACTGCCATCCCGGCCAACCAATAAGCAGAGCGGGGCAGAGCCTGGCGGGGGTCAGGCAGGGAGCCCCGTTTCTGAGTGCCAGGGCTCAGGACCAGCGTTACATGCTGGCAGTGCTTAATGACCGTACGTCATGCAGCCAACAGGTACTGCGACTCTGCGGGTGCAGGGCTCCAGTGGCAAAGGGCCAGGGTGGGGCAGGGGCACCTACACCAATGCAGGTCTGGATCCAGGCCCTGCTCAGGGGGATGCAAGGCCAAGGATGGACAAACTCACCAGGTGCTGGACGGCCGGTCCAGGAAGGCTGCAAAGGCCTTGTTGGGTTGTCTGAAGGACAGCTGCTGGGTGTACCCTGCAGGGAAGGGAGAAGTGTCACCCGTGGAGCAGGGGCTGAGTGGAGGCAGTAGCTGGCATGGCTATTCCAGGGAGGAGAGGGGTTTAGAGAGGGGACAAGGATTCTATGAAAGGGGGACATGGGTTCAGACAGGAAAGCGAGAGCACAGGATCAAGAGGGATGTCTGGATGGCAGGCGCTTAAAGCGGGGAGGGGCTCTGAGAGGGTGGAGGAATCAGATAAAGGAGGGTAAGGAGTTCTCAGGAGAGGGGGTTCAGGGAGGGGAGGATTCTCAAGGGGGTTCAGGGACAGGGGGTCCTCAGTGTGGAGGGAGCTCAGAGAGGGACTCAAAGGGGCTAGGGTCTCTAAGAGGGGAGAGCAGAAGGTCTCAGAGGAGGAGTGGGGCCTTGAGAGGGGATGGGGTCTCAGGGGAAGAGAGCTCAGAGAGAGTGGGGGGTGGGTCTCCCAGAGCAGCAGGGGACACACCCTTCTTGATGAGTTCCAAGGCCTCCTGCCGCTTCTCCAGGCCAAACTTCTCCCACTGCTCCGTGTGGTCCAGGTAGTGCACCGCGATGACCGTGGGCGTCATACCAATCATGTTCTGCTCCCCACAGCCCGAGGGAGTCACAATGAGGTGCTTCAGCCGATCCGCATTGATGGCCTCTTCTGCCATCTGGGCCACAGGGGTCCCTGCAGCCAGGAGGAAGGACAGGGCTCAAGCGAAGGGACTCACTGTAGGGTAAGGGAGGGTCGGGGATGCCTCTCTTGCTCCCAGGCTCTGTCTGACCGGCCAGGGCCAAAGCGTCAGGGTCATCTGGGGGCTGGGAGCATGTGATTGAGGGGCAGCTGCCCCTGGTCCTCCTGCTCCCCCAGTGGTAAAATAATTCCAGGAACAATTGTCATGAAGGCTTGTGTAATGCTTAATGCTATTTAGCAAGCTCTGTTCTAAGAGAACACTATAGAATACCTCATGTAATCCTCCCCCAAACCCTCACATATCAATACCACTATTTGCCTCCATCACAGACGAGGAAGCCAAGAGTGTCTCCCCCAAACCTTACAGTTCACAGGTTGCAAGGTGCCTTTTCAGCTCTTTCCTGTCCCTTCTCACTCAAGTCCTCTATCCTGGGCAATTAGTTCCAGAATTTCTGCTCTGGAACTCTATGGCTTCTCATTTCAATTTCCTTATCAGCAAAAGCTATTTGCTGAGCTGTGCATGACAGAACCCACAGAGGCTATTCTAGGGGAAGTAAAGGAGAGAAGGGCCATAATTAAATATTCCCAGAATTAGAAGAACTGGGCTCCGTTCTCTGGGGTCATAGCCCCGGACACCTTCCTGGGCCCCAAGGAGTTGGACCAAGGGCGTCTCACCCTGCAGGAGGATCCTAGTCTCCGACTCTGTGTCTGGGACTTGGTCACTGAGGTCTGCAGCTGGGACCTCCTCTCGCTGCACACCGTCTGCAGGTAGAATGGAAGACACGGATGGCACCAGGCTCCTGCCCCTGCACCCTGCATCAGCACCCAGGCCTCACCCCTCTCCTCAGGCTGACTTACTTTCTCCCAGGCGTTGTGGATCCAGTGTGCGAACATACACAGTTTTGTTCATTCTGATTCCTTCCGGCTGGGCAGTGTTGAGGGAAGGGATAGATAATTGGTCAGCAGGGCACTGTTCTGGGGATTACTTAGCAGAGGCCTGATGGCATCCACCTGCTCTTAGCTGTGTGACTAGCAGCCAGTTACTTAACTTCTCTGTATCTCAGCTTCCTTCCTTATAAAGAGGAGGCAATACGAACATCTACTTCATACCATTGTGTAAATTAATAACTAAATTATAAATTAATAACAATAAAATAACAAAGCCTTTAGAAATCTTCCTATGTGTCCAGAAGCTTTATTTATTCAGGTTAACTCATTTAATCTTCACAACAACCCACTGAGGTGGGTACCGCTATTATCGCTCCCACTTTAAAGTTGGGGAAACTGGAGGACAGAGAGGTGAAGCAATTTGCCCAGAGTCACACAGCTAGTAGAACAGAACTGGGGTTTGAACCTGGTAGTCTGGATTCAGAGTCTGTTTCCAACCCAGTGTTTCTCAATGGAATAAATAAAATAAAAATAAAATAAAATTTAGGAAATAAAATAAAATTAAAAATTAAATTAAAAAATTTAAATAAGTTAAGTATTATAATAAAAACAGACAAGAAAAGAAAATACATAAAAATAAAATAAAATTAAAAAAATAAATTTTAAAACAAATAATTTAATAATAAATTAAGAAAAGAAAAGAAATAAAAAATAAAAGACTGTATATAAGTACTTTTAGCACAGTGCTGGCACATAGTAAGTGCTCAATTAAATTGGAGGCTACCTAATTAGTATCAAAGACCCAATTCAATCTCTCATATGTCCTCAGATAAAGCCTTATTGTGTACAGCGGCTATTTTTACCTTCCCAGAACCCAGTCTCCTTTCACCTGGTAACAATGCCCAGATTTTCCTTTGCAGACTGTTTCCTCCCATGGTGTGCTGTAAACATTTAACATACAGCTCTCCAAAAAGGAAGAGATTTTGATTTGTAGAGCTGTCAGTTTCCTTGATGTAAATCTCCCCACCATGATGGATGTCAAGCTACCAGTATCAGCGAGTGGGAAGAGATGGACTTTCAGCAGCTGGCCTTGCAGGCTCAAGCACACTGCTGAGTTTTCTTTCCACCACTGCCCACTGAGCCATCTGGGGCCCAAGAAAAAACGTGTGCCCCTAAAAAATCCAGCCATCATCAATATAACAAGAACAGTTATGTGGCTGGATACTTTCTGGACAGCCCTGGTCCTCCAATGTACTTTAATGGGACTATAATTCCAGAACATTAAATTAGTTGGAAAAAATATGTTTGCTTCCATTAAAGTCAGAAAAGAAAAATTACAATAAATTCTGGTTTGGGTGTAAATAAAACACTTCAACCACACTGTCAAATTTAACATACTTGCTTTACATTGTTTCAACATTTTTTCAGCTACTTTAACAACTTGGGGAAAAATTAACCATTAAAGAAAATGTACACACAGGCAGGTCTGAGGGGTACTCATTTTTCCCTTTTGCTTCAGGCTCCAATATGGCTAGACACTGTCAGATCCCATCTCTATTTAAAATATGGA
>PVKE010015053.1:0-34026 GCA_004027555.1 Craseonycteris thonglongyai
ATATGACCTCACTTATAGGTGGAATATAAAACTGAAAGTTACAAAGACACAGAGACCTATGGACACACCCAATAACTTGGTGATTGCCTGAGGGAAGGAGAGGAGGGGGGAGGGAGAGAGGGAAGGGAGGTGGGAGAGGGCACCAGCATTATGGACACACTCAATGGTTTGGTGTTTACCTGGAGAGGAGGGAGGAGGGGGGAGGGGGGAGGGAGAGTTGTGTGGGGAGGGGGGAGTGGGCACCAGATATATCGGGTTGGAGGGGGACCTGATTCTGGGAGCTGGTCACATAATGCGATGCATGGGTGATGTGATGTGGAGTTGTCCATTGGGAAACTGTCTGATTGTTACCAACCAATGTCACCCCATTAAATTTAAAAATAAAATATTTAAAAAAATAATAATAAATGGTAGCTCCATCCTGAGAAAAGATAAGAAGTCAGGAACATAGGTAAGTACTGAGGAAGGCAAGGGAGGTAGAACCAGAAGGAAGGTCAAAATAACAGTTCATATTATCCTGTTTTGTTTCTTACATGTTAATGATTGAAGAATACAATATTTCCTATAAGCAAAGGAATGTATATAGTACACGCATCTAAGTTATGAAGCATTCTACTAAATTCAGTACCCATGAGCCGCCCCCTATCTCAGAACCAGAGAAGCACCAATCCTATCACATCACACGGGAAACCAGTTCAAGATGATCTATTTTAGTCTCTATTAGTCAGGCATTTGAAACTGATCCACTGGTTACCAACCACTCCAGATTATTTTTTGAGATTTATTTTTACTGTTTTTTGACAGAGAGAGAGACAGAGAGAGAGAGACAGAGAGAAGGGGGAGGGCCCAGAGCAGTCTCCATAGTTGACAGCATTAGTTTTCCATATAGTTTCACTCCACAGGTGGGCGCTGGGCTGCGCAGGGCAGGAACTGGGCTGGGAGCCTCCCGCATAGGCCCCAGCAAGAACTGAAGTGGGGGCACACCCCAGTTCAGCATGTGGGTCCGCATGGGCCAGGGCCAGGATTCAATCCTCGGGCTCTGGGGCTGCAAAGCGAGGGCTTAACCCACTGAACCATCCCAGCTTCCCCAAACCACTCCAGATTTTTAGATCTTTTTCTGAAACTCATGGTCTACCATGATTAGGTTATTACCTCACTACCTTTCCTCCATTTCCACTCACTATCCCAGCCACTCCTTTTGAGTTTTTAAACCAAGAAAGCATGGAAGTTCAGAAGGCAAGGGTGTAGCTGTCCACACTGAATAGATGAGCATTGAGTGCCCCCTAATCCTGGAGAAGCCTAACACCCTCTCTCATCCCTCTCATGATGTCCCAAAATAGGTGTACATTCCATTTCTATCACTTATACATGTGGTCTAGGATACACTGTTTAACTGCTCTTAGCCTGTTTCATCAGCTGTGCACGATCATACCCATCCCACAGGAAAAGATCAAATCAGACAAAGTATGTGAATGTTCCTTAAAGCTTATTATTATGTACATGCTTGTGTCTGTGTTTTTGGTTTTTTATTATTCATTAGGAGATCCTGACAGCAAGATCAAGAAACAGGGCCAGGGCTGGATTCAAGGATATGCTGCCCTACATTCTGATTAAATACTTACAGAGACAGGTAAATCTTTTTCAGGAAAGAAGTTAACCCTTCTTTAGGTCTTAGAAAAAGGACTCCATGGCCCTTCAATGCATTTTGATATTAGAATTCATTCTCATTTAACAAATATTTTATAAGTATGTATCATGCGAGGCACCAATGCTGGACACCAGGAATACTGTGGTAAATAAGACAGCAAGGCCCTGTCCTCAAGAGGCTTACATTCTAGTGGGGAGAGAGGAGATAATGCGCAAGTGGACCAATTAACAGATGATTTCAGATGACTTTAGTGCAGGAAGGAAATAAATAGGATACAATGCTTTGTTATAGAAATGCAAAATGGCCACTTGGGGATAAAATGGACGCCCCGCTAACCAGGCTTTTTGGCTTTTGTACCTACGCTTGCTGATTGCATTCACCCTGGAGCGGACTCACGACCCCTCCCCTTCCATTTATACCACCTCCCCGCCTTGCTGGGGACTTTGGAGGAGGAACTCGTCCGGCCCGATGGTTTAATGAAAGGTTCTCCAACTCTCCAAGTGCTACTTGGTCTCTCCAGAACAGTCTGTTCTTCTACAACAGCTTCAGTCTAGCTGATGAGGGGTCGGGGGACTGTTTCAGCTGGCTGGTCAAGGAAGGCTCATCTGAAGAGGTATAAGTTGAACTAGAAAATAAAGGGATCTGGTAGAGAAACCAGGAACTGCTCCTAGGTCTAGGAAGCTCATGGCAAGTTTAAGAATATAGAAGAAAGCCAGGATGGCTGAAGGCTTTCAAGCAGTGCTTCTCAAGTTGGTGAGCAGGGCAATGCCCAGGAGAGCCTTAGGAGACACTGAGGCTTGAGTCTGCCTCCCCACCCCCAGCATTCCATTGCAATTGTCTGGGTGTGGCCTGGCTGTGAGGAGTTCTCCAGGCCCCCAAGTGTCTCTGAGGCACTGCCCAAGTTGAGAACCACCACAGATAAGACTGTAAGTAGGCTCAGGACAGAGCCCTGGGACACCTGGGGACTGAGGTCTTCCTCTTTTAAAGGCCACTTCAAAACTTTTGCTCTGGTCAGAAACTATACCCAACATGGAGTGACGTCCAGGTGAGAGGGCACCTCCACACGAAGTGTAAATGAATAATTACTCATTTTCACCTCAAAGCCTGGAAGGAGGCATGACAGTGTGTGTGAAATGTTTACTCCCTGCAGGCTAAATTTTTCCTCCCTAAGGAATGCTTCTAGGAAAACCTTGCAACTAAATCAGCTTAATCCATATTCCTGGAAATTACCTGTGACTTCTAATTTAAAGTGTTAAAAAATATATTGAAAAAGAAGGCATAAATTAACCATAATTGTCTCTGTTGTTCCATAAAATACAAAATTGAAAACTAACACAGCCTGACTATATATGGGGAATAAATAGGGTTTATAATCTGTATGTCAGCAAATAATGACCAGCTGAGAGTAGTTGGGCAAGGTTGCAGCAGCTCTCTAGTTTATTTTATGGAACATATAAAGCAGTAAAAATCGTCTGTAAAAAGGATGGTTCCTGTAAAAAAAGTAATCACCTTAAGGACTCTATGCTTGGCAACAGGAAGCACACCAAATTCACCATCATGGTTTCCTCTGGGGAGGGAGGGAGGAGAACAGAGTACACTTATGAGAAATATGTCATTTCTTCATTTCCAAAAATCAGAAGCAGACTTACTAATTCTAGGAAGTGCCCCATGAGTACTTGTTGTATTACTCCCTTTACTTTTCTGTATGGAAAAAGAAAAAGAAGGGACACCGGGATAGCTCAGCAGGTTGAGTGCTTGCCTTGCAACTGCGAGGTCCAGTGATCAAATCCAGACCCTGGCCCATGCAAACCCACATGCTGAACTGTGACGCAGCTGGTAACCACTGGGATGGTGGCAAAGACTCTCATGAGGGAGGCCCCACCTCGCGGGGCCCAACATCCACCTGTGTGGAATGAAACCATATCACAACTAATGATGTACAACTATGGAGACTGCTCTGGGCCCTCTCCCACATTCCCATTCTCTCTCTCTCTCTCTCACCTTCTCTCAAACAATATAAATAAATAAATAAATCTTTTTAAAAAGAAAAGAAAAAGAAACCTGTTTGAAGGGTAACACTCCATCATTTAACACTTCTTACATAATGTGTTAAGTTGGGCTGAATCTCTGTAATTACTTCTTCCCATTACTGTTTGCCAGCTTGAGAGGCAACGCTCCTGAATCCATCATTAGCATTTGTGCTCCTGTTATGTTTATACATGAGGGCTAAGGAGAGTGCTATTAAATACTCCATAGATTATCTATTTCATAGTCTCCTTTTTTATTCAACTGAATCACTGCCTTAAGCTTCTCTCTGATGTTTTTCCTAAAAATACTGCAAAAAGAAGGATTAATAAGACAGTCTCTGTATTCTCCAAGGAAAGCTGACTCTGTGGCTCATGGCTCCACCAGAACCCCACCGCTGTCTTACAGCCTACAATGTTCTCTCTTCTTCAATGTTTTCTAACACCCTATCCAATCTCTTTCAGGAAAGCTTGCCTACTTACTACTTACTTTCCATCCACTCTGATAGCTCCTTTATTCTGAATTCCCAAGTTCTCCAATATCTTTGAATTCCTAAATAATTTGTGCTGGTTTGTAAGATCCGAAGCCATTTCACGAGAAAGTGCCTCTGAACCCTGTGAAGGTACAGACAGAAGCTGGATGATTTCTGCTCTCAGGAAGGTGAGCCACACTGAGCAAACAGGGATAATGAGCCACATCTGAGACAAAATTTATTTGGGGGGGCGTGAAAGAGAGCAACAGTTCGTGAAAGGCTTCAGGTAAGAAAGAGGTAACATTTCAGTGAACCTTAGACGCTGAGTTTGATTTCCCCAGAAGAAATTTTTGTAAAGATTAAGACTTAGTAGATATATGAGTTAAACTGTAGGGTATATGAGCTGAATTGTGGTACGTTGAAGCCCTAACCCCTAGTACCTCAGAATGTGACCTTATGTGGAAGTAGCGTCATTGACTATGTAATTTGTTTAAATGAGGTCATGCTTAGAGTAGGATGGGCCCTGATCCAGCATAACTCATGCCCTTAAAAAAAGACAACCATGTAAAGACAGGCACACACAGGGAGAACTCCATGGACAACAGAGATTGAAGGGCTACAGTTAAAAATCAAGGAACACGAAGGAACGCTGGCAAACCACCAGAGGCTGGAAGAGGTAAGGAAGGATTCTCCCCTACAGGTTTTAGAGGGAGTGTGGTCCTATGCACACCTAGACTTTGAACTTCTAGCCTCCAGAACTGAGACAATAAATTTGTTTCTTAAGCCACCCAGTGCATGGTACTTTGTAATGACAGCCCTAAAAAACTAATAAAGTAGGGGATCAGAAGAAAGAGAAAAAACAAGGTGTGGTAGAAGGAAATCCCAACACATACCCGCGTTCAGGAAAACACCTTCCTCCAACTTGAAGACTTGTTTGGTACTATACTTCACTTTACTTAGAATGAACTTACTTCATCTTCCTCTCAGTATCCAAAGGACTCTCTTGCATTCAGCCTGTCTTTTTAAAAATGACCTATTTCTCCTTTCAAAGGCTAACTCTGCCACCTCTAACCTTTATCCAATTATTTCCACTCATTTCCATATCTAATAATTTTACAACTTTGTCACCTACTGGGTAGAACAGATACTTCCTGCAATTCCACTTCCTCCCCTCCAATTCCCTACCTATGGCCCTCTCTTTTTTTCCTTTTAAAAGCAGCCTATGTTAGATTTCTCTACTTTCTTACCACCCACTTGGGACATCTTTTGTTAAGATGACTTCTCCTGACCCTCTATTGGAACTACTCTGGAAGGGTGATTACACCACCTGATCACTGACTCTTATGGACACTTTTATTTTCATTCTCCACAAATTCGCTGCATTGCTTAAAACTAACATCTATATCCTCCCTACCTGAAATGTTCTGTTCTTCTGGTTCCTGAAGGAATTCACCCTGTAGGTCTCCACTCACATCCCTGACTGCTCCTTTTCTGTTTCCTTCATTGGCTCAAGATAATTTAGATGCTCCTTTCCTATGTACAGTCCTCTGCTATAGCAGTTATTCTTAGGGTTTACAATACACATCTTCAATTAATCAAGGTTTACCTTTGAATAATACTGTACTACTCTGTGTTGTGTAAGTACCTTACCATGGTGTATGTTCCTAAATCCTCACTCCAATTACTTGTACTCTTGTTGTCATACCTTTTAAAAGCAAGGTTACAAATATACAATATTGCAACTAGTTTTACTTTGGACAGTATTGTCTTTCAGAGCAATTAAAAATTGGAAAATTTTATTTTATTTTACCTTCATTTGCTCCATTTCTAGGACTCTTTGTACAGATCCAAGATTCTATCTGTTATCATAATCCTACCTAATGTCCTTTCTTTAACATTTCTTACAGAGTATTATATTATGCTAGCAATAAATTTCCATATTTTGTGTTTGTTTCAGAAAATTTTTCTTTCATTTTTTGAAATACATGTTCACTAGGCATAGAATTAGCTCTTTCCTTCTAGCACTTTTAAAATTTCACTCCATTGTATTCTTTTTTAAGATTTATTTTATTGTTTGAGAGAAAGTGAGAGAGAGAATGGGTGAGGGCCCAAAGCAGTCTCCATAGTTGTACATCATTAATTATGACATAGTTTCATTCCACACAAGTAGATGTGAGGCCACACAGGGCAGGAACCAAACTGGGGGCCTCCTGCATGAGAGGTGAGAACCTTTGCTGCCATCCTGGTGGTTACCAGCTGCACCACAGTTCAGCATATGGATTTGCACGGACCTGGGCTGGGAATCCATCCCTGGACCTCGCAGTTGCAAGGCATTCGTTAGCTCAACTTGTTGAGCTATCCCAGCATCTCTAGTCTTTCTCTTCTTTTTTTTTTTTTTTTTAAGATTTATTTTGGAAAAGCCAGATTGGCTCTGCAGGTTGAGTGCTCATCTTGCATTGCAGCCCCAGAGTCAAAGAATCGAATCCCAGTCTGTGTGGATCCATATGCTGAACTGGGTGTGCCCCCAGTCAGTTCTTACCAGGGAAAGCTTCCAATGTGGGAGGCCCCCTGCCTGGTTCCTGCCCTGTGCAGCCCCATGCCCACCTGTGGAATGAAACTATGTAGAAAACTGATGGATGACATGAAACTATGGAGACTGCTCTGGGTCCTCCCCCTTCTCTCTGTCTCTCTCTGTCTGTGTGTCAAAAACAATAAAAAGAAATTTTTAATTTGTTTTTTGGGTTTTGTTTAGTTTTGTTTTCTTTTCTTTTGTTTTTTGAGAGAAGGTGAGGAGGGAGAGAAAGAGAGAGAGAGAGAGAAGTGGGGAGGGCCCAGAGCAGTCTCCATAATTGTACATCATTAGGTGTGGCATAGTTTCATTCCACACAGGTGGATGTGGAGCCATAGGAAGCAGGAACTGAACAGGGGCCTCCCACAGGGGAAGTGAGAACCTTCACCACTGAGCCAGCCCAGCAGTTACCAGTTGCACCACAGTTCAGCGTATGGGTTTGCATGGGCCAGAACTGGGAATCAAACCCCAAACCTCATGACTGCAAGGCAAGGGCTCAACTGCTGAGCTATCCTGGCATCCTGCCATGGCAGTCTAACATGTATAGTTTCTGAGGCAGGCTCTACTGTAATTCTTATTTTTGTTCCTCTGTAATGTGCCTTTTTTTCTCTGGCTGCCTTTAAGATTTTCTCTTTTTCTTTTGTTTATAGCTGTTTGGATGTGATATGCTTAGGTGTGTTTTGCTTTATTGTATTTATCCTGTCTGGTATTATTCTCTGAGCTTCTTGGATCTGTGATTCAGTGTCATTAATTTTAGGAATTTCAAAATATTTTTTCAAATATTTTTTTCTTCCCTACGCTTTCTCTCACATCTCCTTGTGACATTCTAATAAAGTATATGATTGACTGTCAGATATTATTCCATAGCTCTTAAATGTTCTGTTCTTTTCTTGTTTTGTTTCATTCTTGTTGGTTTTACTTTTTTCTTTGCATTTCTATTGGTGCAATTTCTTTTGATATACATGTATATCATCTCGCACATTGTTCACCTTTTCTTTTAAAGCCTTTAGCCTATTTAATCATAGTTATTTTAAATTCCATGTCAGATACTTCCCACATCTGTGACATACCTGAGTCTGGTTATAATGATTGCTTTGCCTCCTGGGGTATTTTTCTTGCCTTTTCACGTGCCTCATACTTTTTTATTGAAAGCTGGATATCATGTTTAGAAGAGTGGACTGAGGCAAATATTATTTTATTGCCTGTAAATGGGGAACACATTCCTTCTGCTAGGTTTCAGTGAGAGGGTCTGAGCTAATCTAGTCAGGAATTGGGTGGCTGTGAGGTTTACTGTTGCTATGGTTATCCTCGGTGCCCTATAAGCTGGTGATACCCTGGGTTCATGGTGAGGGTCAAAGGCCAGAGTCGGATTTCTTTCTGATGACTCCTGCCTCCTCAGCCTTAAGTATTTCCTTCCCATCATACTTCAGAGAAAGTCTGCCTCTTGCAGACTACTTGTTACTCCGTGCTGATTAGCCTGATGGTGGGGTGGGGGTGGAGGGTGTCCTCCATTGTTCTGATAAAGGCTCAGTCTTAAGGTCTTGAGGGGATGGCCTACTCAGTGATCCTGCCCATCCGTCAGTGATCCGCTCCCCTCCTGAATCCATAGTCCTGGACCCAGCTTATAATCTTACCCTTCTCCTAGGGGTTGAGATTTTCTTTCCTGATTATTTCCCCCAACTACATTGAGATTTCACCAGTACCCTGGTGCTGCCCCTCTCCCAAAGGAAAGCTGTTCTGTAGGGAAGATACAGAATAACAGGCAAATTTTCTTACCTGCCCCACACACAGCAGCTTCCGTTTCCTCACCCAGTTCTACCCAGCAAAGGAGACTTTCCCTGGATTTTGTCAATCCTCTCTGAGTGACTGACATGATTCGTGGAGGAAAAACTTACAACAGGTGTAGAGCCACTCTCCTTTTCACATCCCCAAGGGGCCTCCCTCACTTTCCCCAGTGCACACTCAGCCAGCCTTCACCGAGTCTCCAGTCACCCCCTTACCACTGTCCCCCCAGCTTCTTGCCCTAGTCAGTGTGTCTCATCTCTCCCTGCAGGGCCCTGTCTCTCCCTATATTCCGGGCCTTGTACCCTCAGCACTTCCATGGGTTCAGTTGTTAACTTGCTATTTATCCAGCTTTTACTCATTGTAAGGTAGATAATGCAGGTCTTTCCAGTTCATTCTATCCTTCTGCATCTCCAATTGGTAACTGAAATGCCTCTTCGCATTTTCATCCTATTTCCTCCACCAAGACTGACCTTCCTACTTATCTTCAAATACCAAAAGCCTTCTCAACTACTACACATCTATCAAAAAGGACTCATTTCTCCCATCCATAAGTCAGCTCCCATTTCTCCATGCCCAGAGTACTGCATCTATACCTGTCTTTTTGCACTTAGTACATGCTCTCTTGTAGGTAGTATGTTTTACCTCATGGAATAGAATATAAGGTTTTTCTATGGTGTCAACCCCATCATATTACTATGTAATTACTCTATACATGCTTATCTTGCATCTTACGTGAAACCATTTGTTCTTTGATAATATAGTACAAACTTTTTCCCTTATTAAAAATTCACATTTCCTTTTTACACTACCTTATGCTCTCTTCCAACCTCCAAATACATAAAGAGCAGAGACGTTAAGGTTCACCTGATCCTTTTCCACTAGTTATTACAATATAGTCATAATTATACATGATTAAGGGTCAGCAGTTTTATATTAGAGTCACAGTTCTCCTCTCAGTAGTTGTGTGGCCTTAGGCAAATGACTTAAACTTCTAAGCCTCAGTGGAGATAAGTGGGGGCAAAGTTAGTACTTACTTCACAGGACTGTTGTACAGATTAAACAAGATAATGCATGTGATAAGCACTGTACAGATGTTACGGGGTTTTTGTTTTGTTTGTTTTTTTTTATAGTTATCATTTTAAGAAATAATCACTTTTGGCAGAAAGGAGGAACAGACTGAGCTTTCACTGAATCCTAAACATAGTGCTCAGTACTTATGTATTTTCTATTTAATTTAAGCCTCCTAATTTCAAAGGTACGTGTATCACCAACCAAATTTTGACACAAGAAAAATGGAGCTCAGTGACTTGCTAAAAGACACATAACTGGCAAGTGGCAGAGTCGAGATCCGAGTCTAGCCCTCTAAAGGTTGTTCCTACCACCCAGCACTGCCCTCCTAGCCCCACAAGGCCTGGCAATTTGTGTGGTGATTCCACAGCAATTCTGTTCACAGTGAACACCAAGGCCATGTAAAACCACGCAGCACTGGCCACTTGACACTAACTCTTATGGCCATAAGGATGGAGTTTCATGAGGCATTGGGGTGGTGGGTAGGGGACTGCATGGTGAAATGCCCGTGTGCTTTCAAAAAAGGCCATTACAGAAACAGAATGTGAAATCCAAACCCTGAACCCACTGTCTCTGCCAGGCTTCAGCACAGGCAACCTCACAGCAATGGGGAAGGAGACGATGTCTCCTGAGCAGGCACCAAGAGCTCAACGTGCCACACAACTGTTGAGGAAACATTTGTAGGACTACTCTCCCCTTTACCTCCTCTGGATTCACCCCATCAGGCTCACTGAGTAGACAATGAGCAATTTAAACATCTTGGAGGAAGCCTGTCATTGTGTCTCCTTCAATACAGGTTTAAGAGAATGTTACTTTGAGTGAGCAAAGCCAGGTACAAATTTACTGTGTTGCTGTTGACATGGCCCATGTCACAATGGGTTGTTACTGCCTTCTTACGACTGCAGAAAATCTCTTCTGACGGGGAGGAGGTCATAGACACACTAGAGTTATACAAGAGAAGTTCACTGCCAGGCCTCCAGACTCTGTGTAGTTTTACGGGTTTTGACAAATGCAATAACTCATGTAATCACCCCCATACCATAAAAAAACACTTCCAATACTCCAAAAATTCTATTACGTTGCCTTTTGTGTGATTTTGAGATTAGGGCAGCACCAAACAGCTATCACACTTGAGCTGGCTTCCTGGCTCCCAGGACCCAGTGTCCCAAGCGCCTGGTTAGGACCAAGTTAGCAATAACCCCAGTTTAATCTTCCAGGGACCACATACCCATATCTTATTTCTGTAGGCTATTTTCTTCAAGGCTAGAGATCCTTTCAAGTTTCTCACTCTTTAACTCCAAAAGTGTTCCCTACTCTAGCCTCAGGAATGCTTGGTGCTTCATGGAAGGCACCAAGTATCCCTGTGGCCAAGAAGCCCTGCACTCCCCCTGCAATACAGCCACATACAGAAGGGCACAACAGGCCGGGACCTCGGCATACTCTCTCCCTGGAGTTCCAGAGCTCAGCAATGACAGGCCCCATTTATGATGCCTGAAAGGTCCGAAACATAACAGGCTTTCATTTCTTATCCATTTTCCTGTTTACAAAGTACAAGCCACAGACTGAAGTTGAAGCAAACTTGCACAAATCCTATTCTATTGACAGAAAGGCATCTGTGATTTTTAAATTGTCTAATTGAACACATTCTCTTTTTCTTTCTTGCCATCAGTGTACTGGTTTTATTTTATATGAACAGACAATTATTGTATGTAATGTTTTCCTATCATGAGTACTTAGTAATTTTTCAAAACATTGCTCTGATCATGTCATTTCCATGCCCCAAAATATTTCAGTTGGCCATTGTTGACCTGACAAGAATCAAACCACTTAGTCATCCCTAAATTTGCCCACATTGCCTCACACAGCACCCCTACACAAAGTTCTGCTTGGCCAAACAGGACTTATTGCCACCTACTCTACCACTGCCCCTTCTGCAAGTGTCACCACCCCCATGAAGCCCTCCCAGACCACCATGAATACGATTAAATTTTCTCGCTCCCCTGAATTTATAAGACCCAAATTCCTCATCATGTTAAGCCATCTTGAGCTGTTATGGCTGTTGACAGGTCTCTCTCTGCCCTACAAGATTTCTACAAGGATCGGAAAGAGCTGAGCTCCTGAGCAACAGTCTCGCCTTTTATATACTATGTCCTGGATAAAGGATTCTTTCTATCTGCTGACCACTAAAAATCTCAGAGCTAAATTTGTATCCTACTTCTAACAAGTATACAGGCTTTTATGGCATACATTTTGTATAGTAACTTCAACTTCAGTCCTGGCTCAAATCATAGGTCCCTATCCTTATTTTCTCTTTGACTCATTCGTTCCGTCATCTTCCTGACTTGCACTTTATTTTGTCTTCTTATGTGGACACATTTCTTTGGAGAGACGGTGAGATAGGTAAGAGAGAGTGAGACTTCCTGACCGTGCCTGGCATAGACATCCTGCACTCTCCACAATACAAAGTTGGCAAGAGGGATCTTAAGTTGCTGATACTTGTATGTAAAGATGTGTCTGTAAGTAAGCACAAGTTCTTCAGGATGCCACTGTTGTGACCAACCAGGACTTCAAGTACTTGACCCTGTTGCAATAAACCACACTGAGGTCCTGATCTGACCCAAAGTAAAAAAAAAAAAAAATTCTATTTCCTTAGAATATTTTCAGGAAAATGATAAAAACTATCAATACTACTCAAAGCCATCTACAGATTCAATGCATTCCCTATTAGAATTCCAATATCATTTTTTACTGAAATAGAAAAACAAAACAGTCCTAAAGTTTGTATGGAATCAGAAAAGACCTCAAAAAGCCAAAGTAATTTTGATCAAGAACACAGCTGGAGGCATCACACTTTCTGATTCCAGACTGCATTACAAAGCAGCAGTGATCAAAACAATATGGAACTGGAATAAAAACAGACACGTAGATCAATGGAACAGAAGAGCGAGCCCAGGAATAAACCCTATGCGTAGTCAACTAATTTTTTACAAAGGTGCCAAGAATTCACAAAAAGGAAGGGACAGTCTCTTTAATAAATGGTGTTGGGAAAACTAGATATCCACATACAAAAGAGTGAAATTGAACCCTTAACTTACACCAAACACAAAGATCAACTCAAAATTGATTAAACAGTAAAATGTAAGACTCCTAGAAAAAAGCACTGGAGAAAATTTCCTTGACACTGGTCTTGGCAATGATTTTTTTGAATCTGACACCAAAAGCAAAGACAGTGAAAACAAAAACAAACATGTCAGACTACACCAAACTAAAAAGTTTCTGCACAGCAAAGGAAACCATGAACAAATGAAAAGGCAAACTGTGTAATGGGGGGAAATATATGCAAGTCATATATTTGATAATATCCAAAAACAAATATAAGGAACTCTCACAATGCAACAGCAAAATAATAATAGTAATAATAATAATTTTATTTTTAAAATGGGCAGAGAAACTGAATTGACATTTTTCCAGAGAAGATATACAAATGGCCAACAGGTATATGAAAAGGTGCTCAATATCCCTAGCCATAAGGGAAATGCAAATCAAAACCACAATGAGATATTACCTCACACTTATTAAGATGTCTATTATCAAAAAGACAACAGATAAATAGTGTTGGCCAGGATGTAGAGAAAAGTGAAACGCTTGTATGCTATGTAAATTGGTGCAGCTACTATGAAAAATAGTATAAAGTTTCCTCAAAAAAATTAAAAATAGAACTACCATATAATCCAGCAATCCCTCTTCTGGGTATTTATCCAATGGAAGTGAAATCACTGTCTCAGAGATGTCTGCACTGCCACACTCGTTGCAGCAATACTTACAATAGCCAACATGTGGAAAAACCAGTGTCCACCAACAGGTAAATGAGTAAAGAAAATGTGACACACAAACACAATGGAATATTATTCAGGCATAAAAAAGAAGAAAATCCTACCTTTTGCAACAACAAGGATGAACCTGGAGAGCATCCATGTAGTCTCTGGCTTTTAAGTCAGAGAAAGACAAATACTGTATGGTATCACTTATATGTGAAATCTTAAGAAAGAAAAAAAAATACCCAAATTCTGAGAATCAGGAGAATGGTGGTTGCCAGCGCCCAGGGGTAAATGGGGAGATGGGGGTAAATGGGAAGATGGGTGGTTGCCAGGGTCTGGGGGTAAATGGCAGTAAACTGCTCAAACAGTACAAACTTCCAGTTATAAGAGGAGTTAAGTTCTCAGGATACAACACACTGACTATAGTTAACAATACTGTATTCTATACTTGAAATCTGCTAGGAGATTAGCTCTTAAGCATTCTCACCTGCCTCCACAAAAAGCTAATTATGTGAAGTGATAGATGTGTTAATTAGTTTGATTTTGGTTAATTATTTCTATTTCATTTACTGTCCACCTACTTTTGGTTCACTCTGTATATATGTATGTGTGTGTGTATACATATATCACATTGGAAACTTTAACTATATTACAATTTTATCTGTCAATTACACCTCAATGAAGCTGGGAGGGGGAGAAAAACTGCAAGATAATGAACGCCAAAAGTTAAACCCTCCAAGTAGTCTCTTGACGGCCGGAGCAGTCTCCAGCAAAAATCCCAGTGTTGTTACTGGGTCTAGACCTTGATTTTCCCTCTTGCTGTGTAGCTTCTCGTCCAGAGTTAAAGCAACCTTTTCTTTTTTTAAGGTTTATTTTTATTGTTTTTGACAGAGAGAGACAGAGACAGAGGGAGAGACAGAGAGAAGGGGGAGGGCCCAGAACAGTCTCCATAGTTGCACATCATTAGTTTTCCACATAGTTTCATTCCATAGGTGGGTGCAAGGCTGCACAGGGCAGGAACTGGGCCGGGATCTCACCCCGGTGAGAACTGAACTGAGGACTCTCCCCAGTTCAGCATATGGGTCCGCACGGGCCAGGGCTGGAATTCGATCCTCGGTTCCCAGGGCTGCAAGACGAGCACTCAACCCACTAAGACACCCCAGCATCCCCAGCTAATGTTTATTTGAATCATTCTTATATGGGAATATGTCTGGCAATTCTAGCTGCCTATATTCTCCTTTCTCCTTTCCCAACAAAACACCAATTTTGCTCCAGACAGCAATGTACGCTCTTTTTAAAAAAAATTTTTTCATTTCCTCACCTGCCTTGCAGCTAAAGATGGCCTACTTCTGGCCAGTGAAAGGTGGGCAGCAGCCTACCAGTTGGGACTTCCAGGGAAGCTATCATTTTCCTGATACCAAAAGGAGCACACTCAGCTGGCACAAGCCTTCTGACCTCGCCATTTCCCGTGCTTATTATTTGGAAGGCAGACGCAATGACAGAAGTACAAGAGTCATTTTGTAAACCTGAAAATGACAGAAATGCAGAGTAGAAAGCTAAGGACCCTGGGGCACCGTGACACAGAGGAGCTGCCACACAGTCCTGGACCCTACTTCTGCACATCTTGCTTCAGGAGAAAAATAAACTCCTATGTTTCAAGCCAGAGATTCGGGTAATTCTAAAACATGCAGCCAACCCCAATCCCCAAGTGATGCAGGGAAGTGGTATACTTAATAATAAGAGAGAAAAATACCTCATCCCAGTGCTCACATGGTAATAATCTATCAGGGGGAGGTAAGAAGCTCAGAGGAATTGTCATGAGACCAGAAGGAACGTGACAAACACATGAGCCAGTGCTTAGGCCCTAAAGAGAGTTCTGAGGAGGGAGAAATGGCTTCGAGCTAAAAGCACTTACATTGGGACACTTCACACTGAAATACCACATTTATCCCACATGGAGAGACACTGATCAATCCAAAAGAATCCATTTCTACTAGCAGGACTGTGTGCGTCTAAGCATCGCTGGGGTACTTCTGAGCAGCGGCCCCCCTTCCATGGTCAGGGCTGAGGAGTGTGGCTCTGCCAGGCCTGCACATACAAATGTGTTGCTCTGATTCTCTCTCTCCATCCACCCACTTTTTCTCAGAGTCCTAAATACGTGTTCTCAGGGCCCAAAGGAGAAAAATCTTTCCCCCATCCCTCCCTAGATGATTCTGGTGCTGCTGGCGCATGTCTAGGAATGCCCTGGCAGAGCAGCTCCCTGAGGAAGGATTTTGGTCCCACATTTTAAACAGTCACAACGAAATCCTTGATGAGGAATCTGAACCTGACAACAGCATTGAAGGTGGCCCTGACATGGTTGTACCAACACCTGTGTGCCGAGGCCTTGAGACTCTCTGAGCTCATCTCCTGTAGGCACAGCAGGGCCAGGATGTCTGAGAAAACACACCAAGAGGGCTACAGCACTATTTTCCCAGATGACATGAGTCCTGGGCAATAAATATGGGATCTCAAGAAACAGTAACCAAACTGCTAGTGCAACCGGCCCTCTGCCTCCAGGTCAGAACTTGGTCCCCCTGAAATGTTCCCTAGTGGGTTCTCCATTCAAGGCTGGCTCCCACGAACCAGGCAGCAGGTATCCCATCTTCCTCCCAACTCAGCAGATGAGTCCTCTGTCAGCACAACCTCCACAACCTACTGTGAGGCTGCACCTTCCATCAGAGCATGCTGGCCCGTCTCTCCCTCCCTCCAAGTCCCTGACTCACCCATCATCCCAACTAGGGGCAGCACCCTTTATCGTCCTACACACTCCACACCAGAAACAACACTGCCCTGTGCTTCTCAGCATCCCTCCAGATGCCCTTTAGTGTTCACACACTTTGTTTCCAAAAGTGCCACTGCTCCCTGGGACTCGGGCCAGGCCAGACACAGGGCAATGTGCTGAACTGGGATGTGCAGTTCTTGCCGGGAGGCTCCCCACCCAGTTCCTGCCCTGCGCAGCCCCGCACCCACCTGTGGAGTGAAACTATATGGAAAACTAATGCTGTCAACTATGGAGACTGCTCTGGGCCCTCCCCCTTCTCTCTGTCAAAAACAATTTTAAAAAGAAATTAAAGTCAATCCTTATTTCCCTTATTTTCAAGTTCTTGTATTTAGGAAGACTTTTGGTATAAGTCTAAAGATCTGAAAACAATATCATACATGCATATTTAATAACAATAACATGCTAATAAAAGTGCCAATAATAAGGGAAGCCAGGATGGTTCAGTGGGTTAAGCGCTCACTTTGAAGCGCCGGGGACTGAGGATCGAATCCCGGCCTGTGCAGACCCATGTGCTGAACTGGGGAGCTCCCCCAGTTCAGTCCTCTCTCTGTCTCTGTATTTCTCTCTCTCTCTCTCTCTCTCTCTCTCTCTGTCAAAAACAATAAAAATAAATAAAATTTAAAAAGTGCCAATAATAAAAATCTAACCATTGGCACTACATCTTACCATTATATCAGTGAAAATATCACATTATTTTTATTTTATGCAAATACTAGGTACTATTCTGAAAAAGAATAAGTGTTTATTCTTTATCCTCAAGGATAGCTGACTTTGTTGCTTCTCAGGTTAGCAGGAGTAAAAAAAAGAAAACGGAATTTATAAAACTAACCACAAACAAGTATGAGTAAATACAGGGGGAAGCCGAGATTGCTCAGAGGGTTAAGCGCTCACTTTGCAGCCCCGGGGACCGAGGATCAAATCCCGGCCCCGGCCCGAGCGGACCCATATGCTGAACTGGGGAGTGCCCCTAGTTCGGTCCTTACCTGGGTGAAACCCCAGCCCAGTTCCTGCCCTGTGCAGCCCCAAGCCCACCTGTGGAATGAAACTATGTGGAAAAACCAATGATATACATACAACTATAGAGACTGTTCTGGGCCCTCCCCCTTCTCTCTGTCTCTGTCTCTATATCTCTCTTCCTCTCTCTATTAAAAAAACACAATAAAAATAAATAAATACGGCTGGGATTAAACAGAGAGGATGAAGGAAGTGGGAGAAAGGTAAGTCAACAAGTTCATTTTCTAGTTCAAGGGTACAGAGGTAATGGTTAGCTCCTCCCACACTGTGTAACTTTGTTTTAGGAAAAAGTGCCTCCTTTGAGAAGCTCATAATTAAGCTTAATGATACACCTTCACCATTTAATGGCACTGTGCATGAGAAAATTTTATAAACACTTTGGCAAATTCAAGTTGCTATATTATGATCTGTAAACAAATACAAATGAAAATAAAAACAGCTGGTTTGTAATAGACCTCTCGCCTACAGTTCTACTTTTAACCAAAGAGTTTGTCTTTAAAGGGTAGGAAACTTTTTTCTACCAATTTAAGTAATATATTGCCATTTATTTTAAGGAGGGGGCTTCAAATATCCCACTTCTAAAACCCTACGATTTTCTGATTCTTAGGTGGATTTGTGATCAAATTCCCCCAACAGAGTAAGATTTCTGTGTAAAACCTCCCTACTGTCTGCCTAGTTTCCAATCACTTGAGCAAGGCTTAGCCAGAGAAGCAGGACCAATTCAGCAACACACTTGTATTCATTCATATGGCTGCTGTGACAAAGTACCGCCACAAATGTATTCTCTCACAGTTCTGGTGGTCAGAAATCCAAAATGGGTCTCCCTGAGTTAAATCAAGTCGTCTCCTCGTGGAATACAGAGGAGAATCTTCTAGATGAGAATTCATTTCCTTCTCCCAGTTTCCAGAAGCCACCTCCGTTCTTTGGTGGTGACTCCTTTCTCCATCTTCAAAGCCAGCAATGGCTGATTGAGTTTTTCTCACATTGCATCATCTGGTTCTCTGTTTTTTTCATCACATCTTCTGGGACTCCTTCAAGACTTGTGATTACATTGGGTCCACCTAGATAACCCAGAATATTCTCCCCATCACAAGATCACTAACCCTAATCACATTTGCAAACCCTTTTGGCCATACTCAGTAACATACAGATTTCAGAGATTAGGATGTAGCCATCTTCGGGAGGCCATTACTCAGCCTATCACAACTAATAAATAAGGGCTGACACATTGTAATGAAGGTGCATGGAGTTCAAAACAAGGCACAGATATAAGTCTATTCTGTTCAGATGTCCTAGGTTCCACAGCCGTAAGGGCTGCACATGTAGAGATGTTATGAGCTCTGCAAGTCATGCCTTTGTGCCATGACTCCTCAGGAGCTTAGAGGGCTGGCACGGGGTGGGGGGTCAGGTAGAAGAGAGATAGCACCACGTGCACCTGGTGCCCACACTCCCTTCTTCAGTGGGTGACACACAGCTCTAAGGCCCACCGTGAGTGAGCAGAGTCTGACACATGCCTAGGCTGAGCAGTTGTCCCATTTAAAATGGGACGTCTGGTCAGCCTACTACCCTGCCCCTGACCCCTGCTGCCTCTGATGGGGCTTCACAGTGGTGGTCTGACACTTACACTCCAACCTTGCTTTTGCCCATGCCTCCATCTACCCATGACCACTGCTGTTTAACTTGACCCTGACTTCATTTTTACCCAATAAGCTACATCAAATCAGAAAAAAAGCCTAGAGTTCTCTCCTGCAAGTGGGTAAAGGGCCATTTTCAGATGGGTGGAGAATTCTAACACACTAATCTTTGGCAAACAACCTATCAGTGCAGCCTATCCTCCACACAAGTTAAGGAGCTGGGTGAGCTCTGGAATGCAGGGCTATCAGAATCATTACCTGCTGGCTACCCAAGACACTGCAAACAAGCAGCATGGCTCTGAAAGGCAGCTCGATGAACAAGATAAAGCCCAAAACAATGAACAATAGACCTGAATTTCTGCAAACACTCTGTAGCCATATACCTAGGGAAAGTCTTGGGGCCTCGAATTTCCTAACAAAATATTGGTAAGTCTGCCTGAATCGTGTATATGTTAGGAAACACATAAGTTCCATATAGGTGGATAAAAAATGATATTGTAAGTAGTTACAAACTTAAGATAAGTGAAAATTAAATTTTAATGCAACAATATTCAGGACCTTTAATAAATGAAATAACACAATGGGGAAGCTGGAATGGCTCAGTGGGTTAAACACTCGCTTTGCAGTCCCAGGAACTGAGGATCGAATCCCGGCCCTGGCCCATGCAGACCCATGTGCTGAACTGGGGTGTGCTTCCCATGCAGGAGGCCCCCAGTTCGGTTCCCACCCCCTGGTTCAGCCCCTGACTCAAGGGGGCACGCCTTCCATGCAAGAGATCCCAGCCCAGTTCCCACCCTGTGTGGCCCCCGCCCATCTGTGTGGAACATAACCATGTTGAAAACTGATAATATACAACTGTGGAGACTGCTCTGGGCCTTCCCCCTTCTCTCTGTCTGTCTCTGTCAAAAACAATAAAATACATCTTAAAAAAGAAATAGCACTGTGGTCCTAAAATGATGCATAAAAAGATGTTTATTTAAGACACAAAAAATTGTTAGCTATCTTAATAAATATGAAACATCCATACAATCTTAACATTATACAACTATTTTTGTCAAATGGAATAAAATGCTTATTTTTAGAATAAGTATAAAAGTGTATGAACAATGTAATATTGACTATGTAAAACTATATTAAGAGACAATAGAAGGAAAATACATCAAATATTGGCAGAGATTCCTTTACTTGCGAACAACAGGGACCAGTGCGGACTAACTTGAACAAAAGGGTTTGTACGACAAAACCAGGAGTTTGGGGGATTAAAAGCTGGGAAGCCAGGGATGCAGGCATAGATAGACAGGTTGAGCACTTGCCTTCTAACTGCAAGGTCTGGGAATCAAGTCCCAGCCCTGGTCTGTACACACCCAAATGCTGAACTGCAGCACAACTCTACCGCGAGAATGGCAAAGGTTCTCGCCTTCCATGTGGGAGGTCCCCAGTTTGGTTCTCACCCCACACGGCCCCACATCCACCTGTGTGGAATGAAACTATGTCACAACTAATGATGTACAGCTGTGGAGACTGCTCTGGGCCTCCCCTGCACCCCTTCTCTCTTCTCTCTCTTCTCTCTTCTCTCGCTCTCTTTCACTTTCTCTCAAACAATAAAATAAATATTTTTAAAAACTGGTAAGCCAAGCTTGTTAATAAGTGAGAACTACAGTGACTCAAGACTTCCAGGTGGCAGCTTCAGGAATGTCCTCACACAGGAGTGCTGGTCAGGGTGTCACCACCTTGAATAACTGAGCTCCAGCACTTTTAATCCCTTTGTCAGTCTCCTCAAATACTTGGGAAGAAATGTGCTATTTACTCAGCCTGAGTCACACACCTACTCCAGGGCTAGGGGAGGGAGGGCAAGGTACCTGGTTTTCAATCCCACAAAACTCTGTCCTTTGGGGACAGATGTAATCCCCCTAAAGAAAATCAGAGGGCTTATGAGAAGGAGAGGATGATGGACAATTTAAAACAAAAAGTCTGCTTCAGTGGAACTAGGAGTGACTTTTTTCTCTTTTTTAAACATTCTTTACTTGCCAGGTTTCTTATGGTGACAATATATTATTTTTATCAAGATAATACCATGGTGATCACTTCTTTAGGTATATAAATGTTGAATAAGTATGGGTTTACACCAGAAACTACTATAATATTGTGTTAGCATATTTTAATAAAATTCTTTAAAAAAAAAAAATAATAAGTCCATTCTTTTTTATATACTTGTTAGAAATTGCTGGTTGCCCATCTAAATCTATTCTCACCTACGTCCTAAAACCACAGCTAGACTACATTTTCCATCTTTCTTTACAGGTACGTATGGCCATGTGACCCCAGTAGGTGTGACTAAGCTCTCTACAGTGGAAGCTGAGCAAAAGTACTGCACGCCGCACCTGGGACCTAGGAGGCCTTAGAACAGAGCACATGAAACCTCTACACTTTCTCTCCCTTCTTGATGTGAGGAATCGGAGCATGGCCACCACCCAGTTCCCATCATAAGGATGACGACTCTTCCCTAAAGATGGAACAATGACTTGCAAGGAACCTGAGTCCTTTAAGACTCCATGCAGCAAAATGGCCCGGCTTACATGGAATGCCCTCATCAGACCCTATGTGAAGGAAATAGAAACATATTTCCGGAAGCCACTAAAATTACCTTTGTGTCTCTTTGTTATGGCCTGGCCTTATTCTAATGAATACAACAGAAACAAGATGTCATTACAATGGTGACAGCAGTTCTACTAGCTATGCTCTGAGAGGCTGTGTCAAGTAGTGATTAAGTGTCCACACTCAGGACACATTGCCAGGACTTAAACCTGGACTCCACCACTTACTAGAGGGAAGTTATTTAGCCATTCAGTTCTTCGTATCGTCATCTGTAAAATGGAGCTAATGGTAGTACCTATCTCATAGGGTTGTTGTGAAGAGAAAATAAGAGTGATTAGCACAAAGGAATCACTATTATAATTGCTATATTAGTTCCAAATAAAAAAAGAAGTATCCATTTAATGGTCATATTTCAGTTATTTGATTTGGAAAAAAATTAGCACGTAGAGATCAATCCTAAATATAAAGACAGTGAGAGAAGCCAAGATGGCTCAGCGGGTTAAGCCCCTGCTTGCAGCCCCAGGGGTCCAAGATTCAAGTCCCGGTCCCAGCCCCCTGTCTGTGCAAACCTGTATGCTGAACTGGGGTGAGTGTCCCATGCGGGAGGCCCCCAGTTTGGCCCCCAGCTCGAGGAGGCATGCCTCCCATGCGGGAGGCCCCTGCCCATCTGTGTGGAATGAAACCATGTTGAAGACTTATGTCATAGAGCTTTGGAAACTGCTCTGGGCCCTCCCCCTTATCTCTGTCTCTCTCTCTGTCAAAAACAATAAATAAATCTTTAAAAAATATATAAACAGTGAAAAAGGATGAAGGCTAAAATATTGAGCATTCTTTGTGTAGCAGGAATTGCTAAGGCTACAGTATGAATGATCTTTTTGAGAAACCCAAAGAAATGCTTAAACTTATTTGGTGTTAGCTAAAGATAGAGTTTTATTCTAGTCTAAACTCTTGTGTTTCAGAGCGCTATGAGTTTATGTCAGACTTTTATCATATTTGCACACACTCGTTCTAATCTAAAAACACACACACACTCATTGACTTAGAGGCCACATGCTCCCTCTCTATGTCAACCCACGATTTATGCAGTTGTGGAATAAAGTGCTATTCATTCAAAGAAGAGGCGCGCTGCTGCCGCATAAAAAGGTGGCTTGTTAATTCATTTCTCCAGTTTTAGTACTTTCTCACAATTTATCCCCAATGTTCTAGAATGTGTTTAGGTGTGTATTACTGCACTGTGGAGAAAAAAATTAACCCTTTCCTCAACCCCAGGAAATTTAACTCACCTTAAGCCTGGGCATTTCAAGGTGAAATAAAAAAGAATTAAAATAAAACTGTCCTTCAGGCAAGTAGCCTGATTTCTAAGGAGCAATGGGTTTACAAATGTCATGTTACTAAACACGTTTACTAAAGGAAAAGTTGTAACTTTTTAAGCTGAATATATTTTCCCAAGACAATAAGCACAAATTTCCTCTTATTTCTTCTCACAAAATATCCCATGGATATTTCCATAATAGTATAAGCCAGTTAAACCAGACACTTACCATATCCGACTAACTGTGAGTTGAAATGTACCTCTGTTGCAAGGAATGAAAGTACTGTCTTTTGAAAATTAATGCATACACTCATTTTTCATCTTCCCGGCACCCTCAGTTTCTTGCAGGGAGCTCAGATGAGCTCTCAGCAGGAGAAATCAGGGCATGAGGGTGCGGGGAATGTGCCGGTAGATCCCACCAGACTGGTGACCTCCTAGGTAAATCTTTTCAAATCTTTCTGATGGTGCACAGACTATTCAGAAATCCCCAATCTACGATCACAATGCTCATCTGCTCGGGTTATAAGAAAGCAGAAAGCTCACTCCTTGAAAAATGCAAAGCCAAACTCACATTTTAAATCACCAAGCTCAGGGAAGCCGGGATGGCTCAGTGGGTTAAGCGCTCACTTTGCAGCGCCGGGGACCGAGGATCGAATCCCGGCCCCGGACCGTGCGGAACCATATGCTGAACTGGGAGCTCCCCCAGTTCAGTTCTCTCTCTATCTCTGTATCTCTCTCTCTCTCCCTCTCTGTCAAAAATACCGTGAATAAATAAATAAATAATAAAAAAAAAAAATCACCAAGCTCTCTTCTTAAGACTCAGTATCATCACTCCCATATCCGAATTCTCCAACCAAAGGCTTATGAAGGCGAAGATAGAAAAACTACTGGGAAATGTGACATGGGGCTCCCAGCACAGCTCCCCGCTGGCTGTGGAGAGATTTAAAATGCGGTCATTAAGAGAATTTGCATACTGGAGGACTTCCAATCAAGTTGCTAATAGAGAAGATGGTTATGCTAGATGACTAAAAATGATCTGCATTGTTAACTTGTACTATGTACATGCTGAGGTCGGAATTGCAATGTTTAGGTGGACTGCTCTTCTGAACGAAGTCTATCCAAAATGTGGGAAGGGGAGTGGAGATGAAGAAAAAAAGTAAAATGCATAAGGTGAACCCACAGGACGGAATAAGTAGGTCATTGCCCTGAGCTGACTGCTATCTGTCCTTATGTGCAGAGCCGCTGACATGCGTCCATCTGGCAGCTGTCCTTCCTAGGCCCACTGAGCTACTAGAATAGCCTGGACTCCTGAATAAGAGTGACAGCCCACAGGTCCACAGAGCATTCAAAGGGTTTCTCCTCATCCCCATGACTGTATTCCTAGAACAGTGTGTCACTTAAGTTATTGGTATTTATTAATCACCCTGAAATAATTCTTGTGTTCCATAAATTCCAATCATCACGCAAACCAAACTCCATCTGCCATTAGCAGAACTTCCTCACTCACCAGGAACCATGGTTCCCAGGAAGCCTGAAATCAGCTTTCAGGCACCAGGCTGAGGACAACCAGAACCTGGCCTCCTGCATTCTTATGCCACCAGAACACACCCTAAAGCACTGGGGACTTTGAATGGAAGCGTGGAAGAACTCAGGGAAGCATCAGGGGAGACCTATGACAGACAGGGCTCTCAGCTGGGATGAGGGAGTGTGGGAAAACAGAAGGACCCCCTTAAAGAAACCATGAGCCTTCCAAAGATGGTCTTTTTGCAACATGTTACCTTATAACTTAAAGACCTGAGAAACTTGTGATGGCACCTTTCCATAATGAAATTCCATCAGGCTAGCTAGAACAAAGAGCCTTGAAATAACTACCAATGAATAAAAGGCCCTGAAGGAGTTCTGGAGATGGATGGTGCTGATGGTTGCTCAACAACATGAATCTACTTACTGCCTCTGAACTGTACCCTTAAAAATAGTTAAGATGTTCAATTTTAAGCTATGTAGATTTTACCACAATGTAAAAATATCACAATTTTTTTTAAAAGCTCTTGCTTAGGTTTTAATTCTTGATCAACAAACAGCAGATATTTACTTGTCAGCATCCTCTATAATTTTATCTTACGAACCTGTTTTAAATTGTTGCCATGGTTAATAATTTTGAAAACAATTAAAATGTTGAATCAAATAATAACCCAATTGTCAGGTCACACTGCAGCTCTCTATCTTTGGCATTTCAATTACATACAGCATTAGAGTTTGGATCTTCCTAATGCATCGAAAGTACACAGAAAATAAGACCATTTCTTTAAATGTCATTTATCAAACACTTTCTTACAACCAATTCTAAATCTTCCAAGAGAATTAGGTTATACTGCAATCTGGATCAATCTAGCTTTAATCACATCTTCTAGAAATTAGTGTGCTAAAAAAGGCATGTTTTCAAATAAACTAACATAATGGTTCATTGCATTCCTCCTACTGTCTCTGATGGATACTAACAAGAAAAATCTGCATTCAAAACCACTACTTTTGATTTCTTGAAATATAAATGTTAAAGAGTTTTAACATTTTTTTCCTACAAAATGATACAGCAATTTAAAATCAATAAATATCTATGGTGGTTAACTCTATCAGCTGCCATAAAATATGTACCAGAATTAGTTGCTGTGCTCAAGAACAGTCTCTTGAAACCCAGAACATGAAAACAAATTCTGACTCACCAGTACTTAACCATTCACCTAGACATTAAATTTCTTCAACCCTGAACTCAGAACAAAAAGCAGCTGTATCTTCATCTGACCTTTCCTCCGCACCAGCATAATAGCCAAGCACATAGGAGGGGCTTGGTGAACATAAGTTAAAAGAATAAACAAGGAAAATAACATCAAGGCCCAGGAGTTTACAATATATGCCAAAAGAAAGAAGTATTCACAGACACCTTACTTTTGGCAATAGATCAAGTTGCAAAAAATGTTTTATCTGTAACTCTTTATAAATTTTGTCATTTCCAAATACACTGCCTTGATATATGAATTGCTATTTATAGTACCTTGCATAACTGTATCCTATTAAGAAAAGTGTAGTAGTTGTTTTTCTTAGAATGTGAATAATTTCCTAATTTATCTATTTTTTTAAGATTTATTTTATTGTTTGAGAGAAGGCTGAGAGAGAGAGAGAAGGGGGAGGTCCCAGAGCAGTTTCCATAGTTGTCCATCATTAGTTGTGACATGGTTTCATTCCACACAGGTGGATGCAGACTGCACGGGGTGGGAACTGAGCTGGGGGCCTTCTGCATAGGAAGCAAGAACCTTCACCACCATTCTAGCTGTCACCAGTCACGCTGCAGTTCAGCATGTGGGTTGGCACAGGCTGAGGTTAGATTCGATCCCTGGACCTCGTGGTTACAAGGCAAGCACTCAACCCGCTGAGCTATCCTGGCATCCCCTAATTTATCTATTTTGTAACTTTGATGATACTGGATTTGTTGTTGATGATGGTTTATTCTTTTTAAAAGCAGAACATTACATATCTCAAATTCATTTTGGAAGTTTGAAGAGGATAAAATATAAATAACTAAAAAATGGAGTACGTATACTTTCAAGTGATACTTCTTAACAATACTTTATGCTGACATATCGGGGCATGATATAGTGCTGAAGGAGAATTTCTGAGGGTTAATAACATAATTTGATAAGGAGTAGAACATTTGGACAGAAGTGGGAAGAACGGGCAGTATCATCCTAACAAAACCTATTGTTTTCTATTTCTTTTGGTTTACCCTGGTGTGCTTTATATGGAAAGTATCCAATAAATTCACGTTAAATAAAAATAAAATCCTATCCATATATTATAAATACATGATTTTATAAATCACTCTTGACAATTTGGAACATGCTCCTTGAGGTATGTTACATTACAAGATCACATCCAAAGCCCTCGCTCTACCATTGTCAACAGGAAATTCTATTTAAGCATAAAATAGATTCCATTATTTCTCACTTCAGACAGCTGTACATTCCATTAGCAAAAATAAATCAATTCTCTGTCCAGGATGACTGCCAAGTTAAACCCACTATCTCAAACTTTCTGATTGAAAAATCAGCAGCTAGGTGACACATGAAGTTTTATGCCGCTATGGATTATCCCTAACCTCCCCCACCATTACTAAGATGGCACTGGATCAGAGGATACCACAAGCAATGCACAGGGCACCCTGTGCGCTGGAAAGCCAAGGTCCTTCTGCTGACAGAGGAACACCAGCGCTGAGCGATGCATGCTTTTCCACACATGTTGATACACTACACACACTGACTTTTCGCAAGTGAGATTCAAACAGACCCTTTTTGAGAAAAACCAAGAAAAATGTTGTCATAGACTGGGTATTAGGTGATTCTTAAAGGATGTTTATTATATTTTAGGTGTGAACATGGCATGATGTATAATACAGGCCTTATCAATTTTAAGTATGTATATATTCAGGGTGTATGTTTTCCTCCTGCCACTCAAGGGAAACTCCAGTAGGTCCCATAATTCTCTGGCCATCTGTAGGTATCTGAAAGTTCTAAAGTTACTTTAAGCCACAAAACACAATTGTGATTCAGAAAATAGAATATTCAGGTCAGTATAAATAGTAATTGGGGGAAGCCGGGATAGCTCAGTGGGTTGAGAGCTCACTTTGCAGCCCTGGGGACCGAGGATCGAATCCCGGCCCCGGCCTGTGCGGACCCATATGCTAAACTGGGGTGTGCCCCCAGTTCAGTTCTTGCCGGGGCCTATGTGGGAGGTTCCTGTCCTGGTTCCTGCCCTGCGCAGCCCCGCACCCACCTGTGGAATTAAACTATGTGGGAAACCGATGATGTGCAGCTATGGAGACTGTTCTGGGCCCTCCCCCTCTTCTCTATCTCTGTATATCTGTATCTCTGTCTCTCTCTCTCTCTCTCTCTCTGTCAAAAACAATAAAAATAAATCTTTAAAAATAGTAATTGACTCTTTAAGTAAGAGCCCTCAAAAAAGTAAGATTGCTTGCTCCACCCCATGTGCCCAGCTAGGACCTGTATAGGTGGTCTGATGGCTGTTGTCTTTTCACTCACTTCCTCCCCCACTTGCTAACATCTGCTACTCTCTCCTTCAAGGTTGGAACAAATGGAGAAAGAAAGATCATCTGACTGCCACCACCACAAAAAATGGAATGGCAAGGGAAGCAGGGATGGCTCAGGGGGTTAAGTGCTCAGCTTGCAGCCCCAGCGTCCAAGGATTGAATCCTGGCTCCGGCCTCAGCCCTTGCGGACCCATATGCTGAACTGGGGTGTGTTTCACATGTGGGAGGCCCCCAGTTCAGTTCTTGCCAGGGCAAGCTTCCCATGTGGGAGGCCCCTGGTTTGGCCCCCAGCTCAAAGGGGCATGCCTCCCATACAGGAGGCCCCCTGCCAGGTCCCCCTGCATGGCCCCTCCTTCCACCTGTGTGGAATGAAGCTATGTCAAGAACTGGTGACTGATGATGTGCAACTATGGAGACTGCTCTGAGTCCTCCCCCTTCTCTCTGTCTCTCTCTGCCTTTAAAAAAAAATAGAATGACAGGGACTGCTGGTTGCTTCCCAGTATCCATTGGCCTCTTCCTCTTTACAAAAGAAAAAAAAATCCCAATTTTAAGCTTGGCTCATTGCTATCCAGCAACAAGTTTCTATTTCTTTGCCTCTCTTAGACCTGGAAGTGATCCATGACTGAACTCCTACTAATGAGATAATATAAGCAAAAATATTGGGTCCAGTATCCTGAAAGAATTCTTAAAAAGGAGTAAGCAGACACTTCCTCTGCCTTTCCTTTCCTCCTGCTGCTTGGGACATAACGTGATGGCTAGAGCATTAGCAGCTCCCTCTGATCATGAATGTGAAGACCACATTATGGGTCATGGGAACAGTGGCCTTGAAAAATTGTTCTAATAACTAACTGTATGGCACCACCATCCCATCCTTGAATTGCCTACTTCCTGACTTATTCTACATAAGAAATACACTTCTACTTTGTGTTACTATTGTCCTATCACTCATAATATGGAGGCAAACTCCTTACTAGTACAGATGGCTTCACACTCTCTGGACCAGTAGATACTCAAACCCAACTCTCTGTCTCTCGTGGGTACTGCTGTGGGTTCTCCAGGTGCTGCCCTCAAACTCTTTGTGACACGGGTGATGCATTCAGTCCCCTATTTGTCACTCCCTCACCAGCACTTAGCCACAAGCTCTTCTCTGCTGGCTCTGCCTCCCAGGCCGACGGGTTCCAGGCTGGCTCTCCATCCCTGCATGAGCCACATCTGGTCCCTGGGAAGCACCACAGTCACTCCAACGAACTTGGCAGTGGAGGGAGCCCTATCCCAGCTGCTCTCCACTCAGCCACGCCATCAAAATATCTCATCAGAGTCAGAGTCAGCCACCACGCTCCCAACTTGAAGGGACACAGAGCATGCTCTCCAGGCGTCCTCTCTCAAGGCATGCCCCCTCACACTTCCTGCAGGAAGAGGGGACACAGACTCACAGCAGAGCCTTCTCCTAATAAATCCCCATACAAAGCCTGTATCGATGCATTTTATACCCTCAGAGTGAGGAGGATTTTCAAGAGCTGTGAACTTGCAGTTCAGCTATTTCCTTTGAAAATCCCCATTTTGGTCTTTCTCACAACTTACCGGTATTCACTAACTGCTATCTAGTACACCTTAGGGCGTTAGTCAAATTTTCCAATTCAACCACCTGCCACAAAAACACTAAATTATGTGGGAATGCACATTTGTGGTAAAACTATAAAGAAAAGCAAGGAAACTATTAACACAATATTTGAAAGGCAGTTACCCTGGGGTGGGGGAGGGAGGAAGGAAGGAAACAGGGCCAGTAAGCATATGTGAGGGGAATGTTCAAAGAGAATGTTCTAGATGTTTATCTGGATAATTATTTGCGCTATTATTATAAGTTAACATGTTCACACACGTTACATATACATATATTTATTCACAACTATGAATTTAAAGGTTTATAAAAGGACAGACAGAAGATACTATCTAAACTCCATAGAAAAACAATTTGGACATAAGACTACACTCTGAGAACTAGCCTATGAACTCAACACAAAATGGAGGGAGCTGATGAAAAATGACTTTTACAAGTGGCTGAAGAGTTTACTCAAAGGATTGGTATTGTTCTTAGAGACTTATGTAGTGGTGCTTAGTTCTGTGGCATAGACGATGCCCTTAGCAAATCTAATCTACTTAGTTGTCTGGATGACAGATTAGGAGAAAATATGACAGAAATGATCACTGGTACCTCAGAGCTATCGAGAGTAGAAAAAGTCTGCAAGCCCTCACAGCTGAAAAAAGGCCAAAAACTCAAGTGAGCTAACCCGACTGACCAGCTTGATTGTGGCTATCCCAAGGCCATCTGAATTCTCTCTGTGTTACTTTTGTAATTGCAAAAACAACTTTCTGATTAGGATCTGGCTTCTGTGGAGCTTGTATATGGGAAAGAAGCTGCAGATCGTGTAGATTTTCTTGTTGTTAGGCAATATTAACTTTATTATCATTAACAACGACAGCTAATATTTCCTGTGTGCTTATCCCACTTGATCCTCATAATAATCTTAATTCTACTGAAAGGCAGCATAGGAAAATGATAAAGAGCAACTGACTGCGAAAATTCAAATCCTGGCTCCAACCCTTAATTGCTGTATAACCTTGAGCAATAGATGAAGCCTCTTTGGGCCTCAGTTTCCTCATCTGTAATAGTGAGAATAATAGTAGTACCTACCTCCACAGGGTTGCTATGAGAATTAAATGAGGTCATATTCCTAAAGCATTAAGACAGCAGCTGTCACAACATAAAAGTTTGCTATTTTTTCAATTTTACTCAGAGAAGTAAAGTAACTTGCCTAAATTCCATGGCTAGTACATGTGCTAACTCATTTATGTTAGGCTTCAAACCTCATGTGCTTAACCACCATGCTTGTTGCTAACAATCATGAGCTATTTGTCAAGGTAAAGTAACCCCTGTGCATTCTGGGTCCTCCTCAACCTTGGGGCATATTAGCTAGATGACTATCCAGGGCCTGGTGAGGGCCACTACAGGCTGAAAAGACACAGACTCTCAGCCTTGGAAACAGGACTCGATTCTCCAGATGAGCCTGGTCTGGCTCAGCGACAGTCAACCTTCCCTTGTAAAATCCTAGAATAGCTATTGGCTGTCCTGCCTGACTCCCTGCTGAACTAACGATTGTCAAAGGCAGGCAATGACTCTGAGTTCTCAGTTTCTCAGTCTGCCAATTATTCTGTAGCCCCAGATAGATTCAGATTATACCAACTTTGTCTTCAGCTGGTTGTAAGGCAGTGAACTTTCCTTACCCAGGCCAAGGTCCACTATGCCAGCAAAACACCCAGGAAATGAAAATTGGTCCAAATATCATCATCTTCCAAGGCTCCGCACTGTCCTAGAGAAAATGTGCAGTGAATGAGGTACCATGAGCACCCATGTGAACTTGGCTGAGCTACTTGACTCTCTGAGTTTCAACTTTCCCATCTGGGAAGCAGAAAAATTAGACCAGATGATCTATAAGTTCCCTTCCATTCTTTGATCTGATATCTATGTTCTAATTCAGAGCCAACTCTCATTTTCATTTGACCATATTCAAAAACAACTCAAAATAAATTCTCACTCTAAGGAGACAGACACTGCTATCCATGATGCATAAATGGAAAGCAATGCTGTTGCTCTTTGCAATTGTGAAGGGACAAAGGCACTTTCAAAAGCCCCAACATGAGCTGCTGAGAGGGAAAAACCTACTAGCCTAATAACCATCCGTTATGTGCAATTTATGGCTTAAAAGCTTTTCTCCTGAGAATAATAAGCATCAAACTGGGCCTATTCCTAACCTGGTTCATTCCAATCAATGTGTGAGCATGCGTGTGCCTGTGTGTTTGTGCATGCTCATAGCAGACTGCAGTTTTGGTTTTTTTAATATATTTTTATTTATTTTTATTTATTTTTGACAGAGACAGAGAGAGATACAGAGACAGAGACAGAGAGAGAACTGAACTGGGGGAGCTCCCAGTTCAGCATATGGTTCCGCACGGGCCGGGGCCGAGACTTGATCCCCGGTCCCCAGTGCTGCAAAGCGAGCGCCCAACCCACTGAGCCATCCCAGCTTCCCCTGCAGATTTTTTTAATGTAAATAATAAATGAGAAAGTAATGTGAACACCTCAAAAAAAAAAAGACAAGATTCATTACAGTGACTGTCTCAATATGATGCCAGATAACTTATCAAAAACACTAGAGTGATTCATAATTTCTTTTTGGCCTTGTAATAACAAAATGCTTACTTTAAATCAATGATGCAAATAAATTTTTGAATCAGACTGCACAAAAGAAGTAAGTTAAAAGAGTAAAAATGAATCACATGTATAAAATGCCACTACTTATTGATTAGTTTTCTCTTCTGCCAATTATTACTATAACTTGTATTTTTATCATATTTTTAGATTCTTTAACTTATTAAAATTAATTTTATCAGATATATCTATTCAGAAGCGTGATTCACAAACAACTGCAAACTAGATAACAAATTTCTCCACTCACTTATAAAAGGTTTCATAATCTTTGTAGCAGGACCCTTCTCAATGACCCAACAGTGCCAAACCCTTCATTAAACTTTCATACACTGTAATTCATATACTGGACTCTGAAAGGAAGGGGAAAAAAGGACAAATAATCCAGGAAGCTGAAGTATGTCATAGGTAATGACCAGACTTTTATTCTGAATGATAATGCCAGACTTGCACTGAATACTTTGCTTAATTAGACTTCACACAAAGGGAAAAATATGCTTTAACAAGTATAATGATGTAATCAATGTACACAAATCAGGACTGATAAGGAATACTGCTGATTAAAAAGAGAGGCAGATGGCTACAGGAAAGGTATAGTCATTAAATGTAATATCTCACAAGCTCCAACTGTGAACACCAGCCACATACTTTCAATTTACCACTCCAACCCAGATACTCCATGCATTATTTAGTAGACTTGCTCAGTAGACTACAGATACATCAACACCATAGATTTAACAAAATAACTAGTTCAAATAGATCATCTTTGCTGTCTCTCAAAGCTTAATCACTTTTGCTGCTGTCAAAATCCCAGTGAGTCGAGATGTCCAATATCTCTTATAATCATTTCAGTTATATAATTAGTCTTCCTTTTTATTGCCTTCAAGAACACCTAATGTGTTGGAAGCCTTCCTAACACTATTAAATCTACCCAACCTACCACAAGATTATGAATACATAATTCATTTATAGGTAGCTTTTAAGAAAACACAAAACAAAAAGACAGAACCTAGAAACATAGCCAAAATAGACATGAGATTACTTATGAGCTGAAAATTATAGTAAAAGAAATTTCTAAGAGGTGCTGGGATAGTTTAGCAGTTGCGCACTTGCCTTGCAATCACAAGCTCCAGGGTTCGATTCCTGGCCCGGCCCATGCAGACCCCTATGCTGAATTGGGGCACACCTGGTAACCACTGCTGGGATGGCTCAGTGGTGAAGGTGCCCACCTCCCAGGCAGGAGACCCTAGTCAGTCCCTGTCCCATGTAGCTCCACATCCACCTGTGTGGAATGAAACCATGTCACAACTAATGATGCACAACTATGGAGACGGCTCTGGCCTTCCCCACTTCTCTCTCTCTCTCTCTTTTACATTCTCTCAAACAATAAAATAAATCTGAAAAGAGAATAAGAGATTTCTTGGTGTGTTTTTTGTTTTTGTTTTTGTTTTTTATTCCTAAGTTTATTGGGGTCACATTGGTTGGTAACAATTAGATAGATTCCAGATGTACAAATCTACATTACATCACCTATGTATTGTATTATGTGCTCACCACCCAGAATCAGCTCTCCTTCCATCACCATATATCTGGTGCCCACTCCCAACTCCCCCACCTCCAATCTCCCTCCCCCCTCCCCCCTTACCCTCAGGTAACCACTAAACTATTGAGTGTGTCCATAAGTTTTTGTTTCTTTGTTAATTTCAGTTTTATATTCCACCTATAAGTGAGGTCATATGTTTCCGGATTCTTTCAGTCTGACTTATTTCGCTTAATAAGATGGTCTCTAGGTCCATCCATGTTGCCACAAATGACTGTATTTCATCATTTCTTATCGCTGAGTAGTATTCCATTGTGTAAATGTACCACATCTTCTTTATCCAGTCATCTATCGAAGGGC